>VWZV01014515.1:167641-284129 GCA_013397155.1 Irena cyanogastra | reverse complement strand
TTTTTTTTTTTTTTTTTGTTTCCCTTTTTTCATTGATTTATGTCTACCAAGACAAATCACCAGGGAGTGCAGCCTTGGTTTCATCCATCTAGTCTTTGCTGTTCATTACTCCTGGTATAACCCCAGACAGGAAGCTGTATCCAGAGCAGAAGAACCAGGCAGCTGCTGCACACTTTAAACAGTTGTTTGCTAATGATGACCAATATTTTCAGAGGAGATTAGGATTCCTTGTGCTCTGACATCAATGAAAGTTCTTGCATAGCTACATTATGATCCCAGAAATTGAGATCCTTTCCAGGGGCTTCACTGGGCCATCAGAGATTAGAAAATTATTCTGAAAAGCTTTACCCAGGAAGACTAGCAATAAATAATCAATTTGCTTTTCACTGCTGAGACCACAACGTGTATGCTTTTACCTGTTATCTATGAGAGACAAGGAAAAATGGAGAGAAAATACATTCCCCCAGTTCATGAATAATCTCATGAATCTACTTCAGAGTTTATTTAAGAGTTTGATTATCCAGGTCTATGTGAACAGGACATCACAGTGCATTTCTTCATCCTTATGCAGAGAAATGTGTGCAGCAGAATGGAGGGAATGTGGCATAAATGTCCACCCACAGCACTTCTGGGTGCAGTCTGAGTTTCACCACTGCTTTTCTGGAGCACCTTGTGGACCCCCAGTTATCTCTCTGCATCAGTAACGAAAGACCCCAATTACAACTCAAGAGTCTCTCACTGTGTCAGTGGTTGTGAAGGCTCCTAAATAATGGTGTGCAAAGAGCTCAGAGGGCCTGAATGCTGGCGGCATGGAGAGCATTGGAAATGTGGTAATCATTAGGAAAGTCAGAGAAAGATTCTGTGTTTAGTTCTCATTTGTACCAGCTGAGATGAAGACGGGCAAGCTGACTGGAGCTGTGCACTGAGCCACGAAAGTCCTGTGGCTCTGAGGAAATGATGGGAGCCCTGGGATAGTTCGTACCATGGAGGAGACAGGCTGGCTGTGCTCAGATATATTAAGGGATGTTCTGAGGAAGGGCACACATCAAACAGTCTCATTAGTAAAATGACAGAAAATGCTGTTATGGCTTGAGGCTGCAGCAGGGAACGTTTAGTATAAATATTAGGAAAAAAACCTCATCATTCCAAGAAGAGTTACAGCAATTGGAACAAACTATCAGGGGACACTGTGGAATCTCTTCTAAGCTTCCAGCCATTGCTCTGGGACGATTAAATAAATCCCAGTCCATGACAGTAGTTGGGGTGGTCTGCATGATCCCCAGCACTCCCTTCAGCCTCAAACAATCCTCTGAATGGGAGGGATGGCTTGTTTGGAGAGCCCGCAGCTTGGATAATGCATTGACTGCTCTTTCAATTATCCATGGCTCTCCAGGGCAGGGCCCGTGTTTCTCTCTGCTTTTGGAATGCACCCAGAACATATTAGGCAGTGCCACAACATAAATAATAACAACCCACTGTCCCCATCTCAGCAGTGGAACAGCCGCTCTCTTCAGCTCCCCTCCTGTGCTGTGAGCTGCAAGGCCAGACAGTAGCCCACTCCCACTGAGCAGTCATTTAAGAGCCAGCCCAAGGGCAAAATCCCATGGCCACAGCACATGACACATAGAGTTGGTGTCAGTACAGCTCTGGCAACTCTCCCCCCTCTTCCCCTTCCATCTTCTCAGGCAGACAGGAGCTCCACAGACAGGACTGGCACTATCCTTTAGTACCTGAGCTGGGAGGAATGCTGTCCTGCCTGGCAGAGGCTGTGCTGGGGAAGATGGGATGGCTGGGGGTTAGACTGGCACAAACTCACTCACCTGGCCGGCACCAGGTGGTGGGATGGGGATGCAGCTGCTGTGAGTGGGAGCAGTGGTTAGTGGAGCAGACAGGGGAGGAGAGGCCATGTTATGCCTTTGGCATAATGCTAATTATTGCTGCAGAGCTATTGTAGGTATTGCTGTCACTGTAATGCTGCCACCTGCTCTACAAGAGCCATCCTCTGCAGCAGGCTGGATTGTACTGAATACATTTGAGTTCCCCTTGCTAAAGCACCTCCCTTCCTGCCAGACTGTGGGGTTTTGGAAAGAGGCAGAATAGCATCTGAAGCCAGAGTTTCTCTCATTCACACCAAGCAGGAGCAGAGCAGCCAGCTGAGAACCTGGGAGGGTGCCAAGGGAGAGCATCCCTGGGGCTCCCAGCTCTCTCCTGCAGTTGCTGCACAGATGGGAAGGTGGGTTTTGCAGCACTGCAGAGCCCCTTTGGCCCCATCAGCTTGGACTGATATTGTCTTTGTTCTGCTCTGGGAAGGGGCTGTTTTTCCTGCAGTAAACAGTCCCCCAGCAGGCTGCTACCCTTTCCATGCTACAAGGGAAGTAAGCCTGGGAGCTGATTTGGCAGGGGAGGAAAGGAAGGCTGAGAAGACACAGACACTTCCAGTGACTGCCTCTTCGGGTATAGGTCCTAGAAGTACTAACATGCAACATCTCCCGTTTATTTTTCATTCATTTGCTGTAACATTTGAGCAGAAAACAACCATTTCAGTTGAGAGACATGCAGAAATCTGTCTCCAGTTACCAGGCTTTATCAGGTGTTCAGGATACCACATCTGTCTAGCTGTATTGCTCCAGCATGTGTTCCCAAACTGGAAGCAGAGCAGAGAACTCTGCAGTTTTTTGGCACTACACTCCTGCTGCAGAGTGTCTGCAGATTTATAGAGCTATAGCAATAGTGTTGGCCACAAAACAATACTGGCTACAGGACACACTCACAATACCTAAATAAGAACAGCTCCAAGCCAGAGAGAACATTCCCAGGGATGTCAGTAGAATCCAATTTCTTAGCTGGAGGGTGTAGAATGACTTACAGCTTCTGACTCGGGTGCCAGCAGATAATTCCTGAAAACATAGGTTTACAGAGCACTGTGCAAACATGGTCCCCCCTGCAGGAAAGGATAACTGGGGACAATGGCTTTATGTTCAGAATGGAGATGATACTCCAGAGGAGAAGGTCCAGAGTCATTAACTGATTTTCTCAGTGATACCAGAATGATACTTTAAGTTCAGTGAAGAGCTTAGCAGAGCTTCATCCCCAGCACTGTGCTAAGACCATAGGCCTGAGTTTCTTCCTGATTTTTCCCTAGCTAATACCTGGTAGGCTCTCTTGCCTACCTCAGTGAAACTACAAGGCAGGAGCTACTTTTGATGGCAGAAAACATCTGTTTGACATGCCAACAACAGACAAGTGAGAGTACTAATTAGAAAAAGACAAAGAACCACAATTTAATTCTGAATTAGAGTTCACAACTGATTCAGGTTTAAAGCCAGGGTTTCCAAGAGAAGAAATATTTTTCACTTTTTCACCAGAAGTTCCTCAACCAAGCTGAAAATAGCACACAGGCTCCTTCTGGTTTCAACTGTAGTTGTAAACCACAAAGCCCCACAGAACAGTTAGCCGGGGATGAAGAGTCCTCACAGGATTTGAGAGGAAAGGCCAGAGCACACCTGACCAGCCCAGCAGAGAGGCATCTTGGCAGCCTTGTTACCCTAATGAGGTGCAGCTTCCAGAGGCCCTGCTTCTATTTCCCTCTCAAGGCTGGGAGTTTTTCATTTGGAGGCTTGGCTTGACATCAGACACAACACTAAATGAGGAGAGATGGCTGCGTTGTGAAAGGTGAGTGATACTGAGAATTTATAATGGTTTTTTAATCATTATTAAAGTTATCTTATGGCTGGTAGCTGACTATTTGTTAATAGTAAGTACAAAAGACTAAATGCCAATAAACTGAGGGGTGGGTGGTGGTCATGGTGAGGCCTCCAAGAGTGGTTTCTTGCTATTGCACCCTACAGCAGTTTTATCTATAAGTATCAGAGGTGTCGTGGTTCACTCTCCAGGTTTGAATTCATTGCTGTTTTCCAGGTGATATGAATGTGAGAGCACTGTATTGGTGCACGTTGTTTTAGTGCTAAGTGACTCAGCTTTTACAGCTTCCAGATATCAAAAAAGCCTTTCTATTGAAATCTCTGCAAAAAGAAAGGGACCAAGCTGTAAAGAAGGAATGGATTTATGCTGCCGAAGAAGCAAGTTTTGATAGGATTTTGAGGCAGTGAAGTCCTGGGACAGATGGTTTAGGAGTGTACAGAGCCTTCAGAAGTGCAAAATTCTAAGGTCAATTGGAGAAATGCTGACAAGGCATGACAAAGGTAGAGCTAATCCTGTGGCATGGAAATAGGATGAGCTGAGGTTTGGGTTTGGGGTAGGTTTTTTATTGCTTTTGGAGCTGGAACATAAAATTGAGCTTTTCAAAAGTGCTTTTTTTATTTATGTCACTTTTCACTGAAACCTATCTGTAGTTTACTTTTGATATCACTGTGAGCAGAGTTAAACCAATTTTGCAAGTCTCAGACTTACTAGTGACTTCAAATGGCCACTGTCATGGTGAAGATTTTGGCCTGGGGTAAATTTTTTTCCTCTAGAATGACTGAGTGATGCCCTGAACAGCAGATTAGTTTGTTTTCTTCTCTTCTTCCCGTTCTATTCTTTTTCTGGTTCTGAAGGATGCTTTGTGACTGATGTTAATGTCCATCTCTTGCTGATTAATATTCCCATACTACTCAGTAACACGTTTTTGTTGCTACAGTGCTGCCTGACAGCTTACACTTGCAGTATGTCAAGCCAAAATGTGTAGAAGTCCTGTCTGGCTCTATTCCTTCCTTATGGCCTGATTCAGAGGGAGGTTAGCTTGGCAGGGGGAGGAGGAGAGAGGAATAATTCTGCCCAGACAATATTTTTGGCAAGAGGCTTCTGTCTTCCTCCCATAAAAACTATATAAAGTGTTTGTAAGTGAGCAGGAGCAAGTATTTTTTTTTTCATAGTCAGGCATCTTCTTTCCTCTGGATCCTTTTCTGCAGTTGGGATTAAGCTGAGTGTGTTTTTCTGCTTCTCATCAGGAGCACCAAAGTTAAGACTGGTGTTTCCAAAATTAGGTGGTGTTTTTGAGAGGCAGGACGCTGGCTGCAAAAACCTGACAGAGCACAGCCAGCTGACTCAGATTTTCACCTTATGTCAGGCAGAATAGAAATAGCTGAAGTATCTGGACATTTTTCAGAAATGTCAACCTTTTGAGTGACAGCTTGGAGCTGAACTGCATATGGAGAGCTGGGAGGGGAGGAAAGTCAGAGCACTGCTGCGTACAGGAGGGAAAACAAAGCAGAGAGAATAGATTTGGATGGTGCAAGAGGCGAGCTGGGACGAGGAGCAGAGGTGCAAACGAACTTTCCTCTCCACCCTTGCTGGTGCTGGACCTGCCCACCAGTGTGAAACTCATATCTGAGACTCTCCCTCAGTTCTCTGGGTACCCAGGGCTGGGAAGATGGCTCAGGGCCATCTGATCTAATTCTGGAACAGTTCTCAGGTTTTCTCTCCTTGGCTTCCCAAGTCTGTCAGGGGAGGCACATAGGCACACATTAACCCTGGGACAAGTGCTGCTTGCCAGTCCCAGCTGTGCTTCTCTAGCAGAAATCTCCAGACTGCTGAGCCTGGCAGCTGAGGAAATACTGGTCCGACAACACGACCCCACCTCCGAGTGCCTGGCCGGGCGAGAAATGGAAACATCACTGCAGCTGAGGCTGTGCCTTACACTGATCTGTTTGTTTGGCTCTCCCAACTCCTGGGCAGTGCCTTCTGGGTTAGCTGGTGTTTCTGATGAGCCCTAAAGAGGGAGAAAGACCTTGAGGTGAGGGCTGACTTCCTTCCAAGCTGACCTGTCTATTCCAAGAAATGGAAATTTTCCGTGCTGTATAAAGCAACTGGCCCTCACCCTGTTTACAGGATCTCTTGTGTAACTCCACATGCTGTTTTACAGGACATAAATAAAAAACAGGTAACAAGCTTTCATCTCCTATCTCTCTTAACTATTGCTGTATCCACCCACATGGGGAATACCTGTTGTGTACAGCAGACAAAAGAGAAGTAAAGGGAATAGGGCAGAATTAGAAGTGATTTAAAGAGAGAGGTTATGAGGCAACTTTTACTTTTTTTTTTTTACAAATTTCAGTCTTACTTTGCATTCTGAGAGTGGGTCTTACCATCCAATATGCAGATAAAGTATCATAGTCCTCCTTAACACAAACATATCATATGTATGTATAATAAAGGGTGGGTATGGAAGGAAGAGGGGGGAAGAAGAAAATACATGGAAACGAGAAGAGGGAAAAGGGCTGAGTGTAACAAGTTAATGAAAAAAAAAGGAGATTAAGAGAATTTCTTACTTAAGATGTTGCGTTTTCAGTCCTCCACTTTCTACTTGAATTTTTCTGGGGAAAAAATTGCTGCTGAAACCTGTGATCTAAAAGGCGTTTTATTACTGCCAAGTAAATGCAGATTTATTTTTCTTTATATTTGCTAATATCAACATTAAAATGATGCTATCGCCCAGCCTGAAAGAATTTTCCATGTCAGGGTATTCAAGGGATTGAAAGCCATTTAAACACACTGTTGAAAGAAGAGGTTTCTGCCAGAGTTGAAGGTGACCGATCTGTTTTTGGTAGGTGATGGCAGGTGGGCCTGACATCTCTCCTGAGGAACAACCAGTTCCTTCCTTGTATAAAGCAGAAGAGAAGACTGCCTGCCTTAGAAGATACAGCTAGCTGGAAACTGGAGAGGCGTGTTTATCTTTGGCTGCAAAATCCTTTTGGCCACTGCACGGGCAGCCTGTGGATTAGACAGCTCCTTGTTCTGGATGACTGCGAGTACCTAGAGCCTTCCATGTTTTGTCATGGAAGGGAGAGGAGGAATTACAGGTCAGCACTCTGACAGCTGTTTAATGGCCTGGGGAAATAGAAATGCTGGGCACAGTCCAGTTTCCGAAGGGTCGTATGTCAGCCCTGCAGATCCTGCCATCCCAAATGACACTAATTGCACCCTTTTTGGCAGCCTCAGCAGAATGGACAGGGATGGGGGAAACCTTGAAGGTTAAAGTTGAGGTGTGCTGGCAGGATGGTGTGGCAGAAGGTTAGAGTTGCTTCCTCTGCTGTAGTTATTTCTGTAGAAAGGAGTGCTCAGGCTCTAGGAGTGTCACGTTTGCTGGACTATGAGGTGTAGGCAGGCGGCTTGGTTGATGTCTTCTGTATCTGCTTTCTGGGGAGTGAAATAGGTGAAATACCTGGAGCAATGTCAGTGTAATGCTTAGGTGTCCAGACACAGGTGGGGCCACTTGCTTTTATTGTGCTGGGCCCCAGTTAGAGGCGTAAAGCAGAGGTTTGCTTTACAACCCTTTAAATGCTCAGGTTAGTTTGTTCAAGGTGTGTGGTTGTGAAAGGGGGAGACTCCCCACAGGCTTCACAACTCATCCATTTCCACCATGTCCTTAGCTTTGGAAGCATTCCTTTTCCTGCAGAGAGCAGTACAAAGCAGATTTAGTGCAGCTACACACTTAACCTGCACAGGGAGCTTCCAGGACTTGTGAGCAGGTGGGAAGAGGCAATATGGACTGCTAACTAAACTTAAAATGTGTTCTGATACCTGGATGGAACAGATGATGCATATGGTCTGTTTAAACCTTTGATCCAGGTGTTTCTGCTACAAAGAACTGCAGAGCTCAGAAGTTGGGAAGTTATTGGTTTGGTCATTGCAATTTTATGAGAGGAAAGATGATGGATGTCAAAAACTTCAGACTATTTGCTGCGTGCAGGATTGTTTTCATAATGCAAATAGAGGCTTTCAATTGGGTAGTGTGTGAAAGATATTTGTTTCCTGTTTTTATTTGCACGAAACTCATGGGAAGAGACCACGCTGCTTTCTCTTTCATTGGGATGATATTTATTTTCCCAAATGATGCCATGGATGCAATAATTATCTGGGAATGCCTATACTGTCAGATGCTTGGATTTTAGTCATAATCAATCAGATTCACATATAGCTTTATTCTAGAAGTCCTTAGGCTTCAAATTTGTAGCATTTATGTGCTATTTTGTACACATATGTGTAGTTATATGCTTAAATGATGAGGTATGGTTTTGTTTTGTGAGGGTTGGTTGGTTGGTTTGTGGGAGTTTTGGGGGTGCAAGGGGACAGGTAATCTTCCAGGGAACAGGAAAGTCTGTGTCCAACTCTTCCATTCCTTTTGCCTGAAATTTTCAGGTTGTTTACAAATTGTTTCTGCTGAAAGGAGCCATTACTTTAAAAAGTGTAAATGTTCTGCTTCAGTGTTTTCAGAATAAAATATTACAGAAATGCTGAAACAGCTTGACATTTTTGAAATTCAGTGATGAGTTGGTCTAAATTTAGAATGAAGAACAAACAGCCTCTCCTTTCTGCTATCCATTCCCATTTCCACCAAAATCCTCCCCAAAAAAAAATCCAGCAAGATTTTAATATAGTTAAATAACCTGAAGAGCAAACTTTTGGACGTGTTGGAGATATTTTTCACTTTAAAAAGCCATTAAACACCTGAAACTTTTTAATAACATGTTTTGAGCCAATGCAAATGGCATTTCCTTGATTTCTCAGTTTTGTGCTGGACTGAAGACTTGGCTATTTGCCTAGCTGTGGTCATTGTTAGGTGGAAGTGAAACATTTCAGTAAAAGTTTTTGCAAGATTCGATACTTGAATACTTTGCAACTCTGCTACTCTGAGTGGCACCATCAAACCTGAGCAAGTTTTGTACTTTTAGGCAGATGGGGGCAAGATTTTGTAGACTTGGGAGAGGAGCTTAAATGGGACTATTTACAAAAGTCATCAAATTCGGCATTTCATGTCAGTTCGTTGCTTACCTTTAGAAGCATGTAGAAGGCTAGTTAGGGCTCAAATACCTTGTTTTCCTGTTTGTTGGCTGGAATAAAAGTGCCACACTGAAAAGCTGTGGGCCCTAAAGTAAATACCTGAAGCTCCTATGCAAACCACTCTTAACATGATTTATTTTGAACTTCCGAACTCTAATCATATTTTAAACTCTCATCAAAAATATAACCCACTTCCTTTTTATTTTAAGATTAGGTACTTATGAGCAACCCTTCAGTAATAAACCTCTATGAGCAGCAAACATTAATCAACAGAACACTCTGCTTTAGAATAGCTCCACAAAAAAAGGCCAGTTCACCTGAAAAGTGTCATCTCAGTGATGAAGTGCAAACACCTTAGGAAGCAGGCAAATATGTTGTTGGTTTTGGCCACAGCATGACTATTAGTAGTAGTACACCTTTTAAAATAATCATGATATGTTTTGGTGCTTGAGAGGGTGCAGGGAAAGCCCACTGAAACACTGTATTTCAGTGACTTCTTATTTTTCAGTCATCTCTGTCCTCCTTTAATGATTGCCCAGCTCTTTAAATGCTCTATCATTGTGCTCTATTACTTTTTCCTCTATCATGTTATTTCCAGTGACACTTGTGACCTACCATAGGGCTCCAAATCCAGCACACTTGATGTGAGTCCCCTCAGAGCCAAGCTGTGTAAAGGGCAGTGGGGTTTGATGGATGTGCTGCCTTGGAACAAAATCCTCCCACGCCCAGACTGCAAATATTGAACAGTCTGGTCATGCCTCAAAATAATGGTCGTAATTATTTGTGTTGGAAATTTCCCACACCATACGATTCTCTTCCTCACCATAATAAACATCTTGAACCTCAGTTTGGGGTTTTATCATGTCAACAGTTCTGAACCATAAAAATGAGGAAGTGCCAAAATCTTACACAGTGGAAGATCCTGATGTTCCCATCTAATGTGACACTTAGGCTCTAAATGCTGAGCTTGTGGTGGTTTGCCTCACGTAAAGAATTGTTTTTCACTAAATGAGGACCAGAGGAGAAGGCTGTGCTGTCTGTCACTGACAAAATGCTGTCAGATGCCTCCTGGCTCTTGGTGCAAGTTGACGTCAAAACAGTAAATATTCCAGTGACATGGAGACATGAGCACAGAGAAAAAAATGTAAAGGGGGGGCGTGAAGGTCCTCCAGGTTTGGAGAAGGCTTTTTTTATTTGACATGGAATACAAGCAGTGCCTGATAGCAAAAATTTTGACAGAAGCAGTAGGGACGTGTCCTGTTGTGGTGTTGCCAGTAGCTGTGCTGGAGGACTACATCCAGGTTGTTGTACCTTCACCTCCTTCCTTGCCAGAGTGCTCCACCATGGAGCTGAGATCGAAATGGCTGTTCTAGAGAGAATTCAGCAGCAGCTGCTGAGACTTCCAGCCTTGGAGAGCCCAGAATCACAGCTGTGGTAAAGCAGGGCCAGTTCGCCAGCTGGGCTGGTGGGTAAATGCAGTCTCCTGGGCTCTGCTGAGAGAGCCACAGTTGTTACAGGTAACTCACTACAGCTGCTCTGCTGGTGGACTCTGGCAGAATCATCTCAAGACTTGGAATCCATTTTTTAAGAAAAGAAATTTTGAAAGGATGGTTCTAACATTAACAAAAGCAAGAAGAAATGTCAATGATGGGGGAAATATCTGCTCCCAGGTGAATATGTGCTGGTCTTCCAGGAAGAGTTTATGGATGGATCCAGGGGATCCATGGCTGATCCATGACTCAGGGAGGGTGGTTGTGGAGGAAAGGGCAAGGGGGGAGGCCGTAGCTCTGAAATGTAGCCGACTCGCGGTATTTTCAGCTCTTGCTGACCAGGCTGTGATCTCTGTTGGAGCCACGTGTGGGTCGCTCTTCTCCCTCCTGCAGAACAGGAAAATCACTGCTGCAGTGTCCTGGGGATGGATAGCCAGGGCAGTGGGAGCAGTGCCCTTCCTGCGGCCTGGCTCCAGCTCCGCATGGGAGGAGCTGGGCTGCCACTCCATGCCACTGCCAACAGACTGATGGGGAGGACTAACCTCAGCTCTCAGGAAAAGATGCCATTTTCCTTTCTGAGTTTTCTTTTTTTAACCTGGCTGCCGTGGGACCGGGCAGACCCACATCCCGAGGCGGCAGTCCCCACTCCCTGCCCTGTGACCTGGCGGCCCAGCCGCGGTGCGTTTGCCAAGGCCCATCAAACCCGGCCTGTGCCGGCTGCTCGTGCCAGGGCCCATCAAACCCGGCCCGTGCCGGCTGCTCGTGCCAAGGCCCATCAAACCCGGCCTGTGCCGGCTGCTCGTGCTGGGGGCCGCTCCCGCCTGCACTCACAGGGCACGCGAGCCGTGCATGGCAGAGATGGCTCGCTGTGCTTCCAGGCTAAATTATAACCACATACAGACCATGCACTTCTCACTGAAATCAAGTCCAGTTTGAGTCTTTAAGCTGGAACAGAACGAATAGCCCACATCTTTGGGGAGTGTGGGCTGGCCAATGTCTTAAAAACCAAAGCAATAAAAAACCACAACCCAAAACATAGCCAAAGAACTCTAAACCAACTCTGCTTTGTGTCCAGAGACTGAAACATAATTTGAAGTGACTGGCTCAAAATCCCTTCATGGTGTGGGCAGCTAGAGCCATTGGGTATTGTGTTTACTTGTCTATAGAACACGTTTCTGTTGTGTCCTGGCACCGCATGCTGCTGCTTGTTTAAACATGCCTGGGAGGAGAGCCAGTGTGAAAACACTCTTCAAATAAATAAATGTAGTTATAAAATTGAGCAAACACTCCAGATAGGAACAGTTTGGGATCTTCAGGATCAAGATGTGATTTGGGGGTTTTTTGTTTGTTTGCTGTAGGTCTTTTTGTTTTGGGTGGGGTTTTTTGGTGAGCTGGGGACCTCTTTACCTTCCATGATGATCAGGAAAATATGCCTAACCATGGATGGAAACAAGCTGAGGGAAAATCCAGACTGAAGAACACATTTACTGTCTTGGACTTGTTTTTATTAGATTCAGTGCTGCTGCTTGATAAATTAGTTAACTAGCAGAAGTTTTACTACATTATTAGTTTTTTTTTTTTTTAAGTGGTTTTAAAATTCTTAATATAAATTTTCAAAGCTTCTGAGGAAGGATTAATTAAAGATTTTATTTTGGTAAAAGCAGTTGGCACTCTTTGAAAATAAACTATTTTAAAACTGATTAACTTTTAGAGCATACTGGAGTAAATTAATCTAGTGCCATTTTAACTGCAATTACTTTATTGAGTACTTTTTATCTATTTATTTATATACCATCTCTACACATTGATAGCAATTCTAATGTAAACTACTACTGTACAGTGAAGCTTCTTTCAAAAATTTCCCAACATTTTTCAGGATGAAACTTCAAACCACTGAAATAGGGGTAACTTCATGTTTTACCAATTCTAAATTAGGGGGAATTGTAAAAAGGATTTTGAATCTGTGAAGCCTTCCACAGTGAAAAGGGTCACTTATTAGACAAATCTGAAATTTTTTCTTTGTGGGGTTCTCTTTTTTATTGCTCTTTGGAATCTGTTCTGATTTTTGCACTTACTGTGGTATTTTCAGGTAACTGCACTTGAAGCACTTGAAGAAGGTTTGTTCTGTGTTGAATTTACATTTTCCCATACTGAGTTTTGGATGTAAAAACTATAGGAATGCAAAGTAAAGGAAAATCAGGAGTAGTGTGAAGTCTCTGCAAACAAACTGCTATGTATGACGCAGAGCTAGCCAAGTCCAAAAACCAGTGCAAGACTTAGAGCTGGATCACAAGATTTTGGAGCTGCAAAATTCCTTCCAATTTTCTCCTACTGCAGCCACAGGAAGGGGTTGGGTATTGCATGTTGTCACAACCACATGGGGAGAGCACAGGCCAGGTATTTATGTGCAGCATGAAGAAATAACAACCTGAAAAATGAAACAAGGAATAAGTGAAGAAGAGTCTTATCTATATCGCTGGTAGTGAATGGTCATCAAAATGCAAAATCCAGCCAGGCAGCTTGATTTCCCCACAGCCAAGTATCCTCCTTTGCATTTTGCATAAATAAAGAAAAAATGTGAGTTCCCTGCCCATAAAGAGCACCTTAGTCTAAGAATGAGAACACCTTGGTCATCTGACAGCTGGAGCTGGAAGGTGTCCAACCCAATGAGTGCCTCTCCTGTGGAGTGTAGCACTGCTACAATACAGAGTGTTTTGGAAATAGTTCTTGATTAACAGTGTTTGGTGGAGTGGAAGCAAAAATAATTAGAAAATATTTTAAAGCTCTCTCTGAATATAATCCATGGGCAATGATTTTTAACAACCTGTCAGCTTCAACCATCTCATAGGTGATTCAGACAAGGGTAAGTTCAAGGGCAGTGGTATCAGTGCAGCATCTGGTTCTGCTGTTAGAATGAGGAGTAGCTTTCTCCATCTTTAAACAAGCATGTGCTTTTTCCTGGGAGCTGTAACTTGTCTCTTCAGCTTCTTTTAAATGAGCACAAAGAGGCATTTAGCATGAGATCCTCAGGTGGTGAAAATAAAATCATGTCTGTGCTGATTGATCTCAGCTGCACATGTACCCTAGCCCATGGTTTGGGCTCTGCAGAAGCAGTCATGACTCAGGTGGTGTTTCTGTGCACACAGGTTTAGGCACTCGTGGACAGCTATACATGTGAGTATGTACAGCTCTGAAGTCTGAAGCCATATTTTGGGGAAGTAAAGGTTTTATCCCAGAGCAATCACAGAGTGGTCAAAGGTGGTTTGTGTATTCTGGGAGAAGGAGGGGAAGCCAAGGAGACATCCATACTCTTGAGAGTACTTAGCCATAAGATTTGGATATAATACCATCTTTCTGCACTCTGACTGCTTCTAGGAGCAACTGATGACTTATGTAGCTCGAGTGTAGAAGGCTCTTACTGTAACTTGAAGTGCTGTGAACCCTTATACTGTGCATCAGAAGTATGCTTTCCTCTCACACTGTTTCTATAGGCTGAGTAGCTTTGGTTGACCCTGATTTGGTCAGTGTGACCCTGAGTGTTGGCTTTTTCTGCTTTATTCCCCTCCTAAAAGATTCTGTGGGTGCAGCTGTTAACAAACTGGTTGTGAGGGCCTGTGTGAGTGGGTGCTGCACACTGGTGCCTTTCAGCACAAGCGTGAGTGTGCACAAGGGGAGATGCTCTTGTCATGGTGAACTGACAGGAGACATGAGGCTGCTTGGGGGAAACAGCTACCAGAGATCTTGTGGTTGTATCACCCATGCCCAGTATGAGATCCTGGGTTGAGCTGAGCTCTACAGGGTTTCTGCCTTGCATGCACTTTCCATTTTCACTTGGTTTTATTTATACATCCCATTTCACAGTGGCTGCCACATAATAAAGATTTAGTCTCCTGTGATATTCCTTGGTATTTGAAGTAATTTTATGCCTGCTCATATTTTTATTTATTCCATTGATTACTGCTTCTCAGAGTTGTGTGGACTGGAGTATCTGCCTAAACCCACCAAGTTATACTTGATCCTGTGGGCCTCCTGGTTTATTGTGTATGACATTGCATAAGGTTGGTGTATGGATTGTGTACAGTTTGGTCTACAGAACAAACACTGTGCAGTTATGGAAATAGATTAGTTCATCTGCCTTTTCTCCTTGCAAGGCTGTAATATTGTGGCAGTTCTTCCTCTGTCTCGTGCAATAACTCTGTAGTCTCTACTGCCTGGTCAGAGAGGGCTTTAAACTCAGAAATCTGCTCTTCAAACTAGCCTTTAGCAGCCTGAAGCATAGGATCACTTTCAAATATGCAGTGACTGTAATCAGTTACATGGTTATATATCTGCTTTTTATGCCTATGCTGTGAGGAAAGGCTGGGAGGGAACGCCAGCTGGTGATTCTGTAAATGGTCCCAAACACGCCTAAGATGCTCCTGTTATTAGTACCCGGCTCAAAATTAGATGTCTTCACACAGTGACCTATGACTTGTATGCCCTGCCGTATTTTTACCTTCAGAGACAAGTATAAGAAGCTGTGTCTAAAGGTTTCCAAGAGGGCTTAGTCACTGGAGTGCTTGAATGGAGCCTTGCTGACGTTTGTTCTGCTTTTTTTTCCAAGGCAGAAGACATGTTACCTTCAGCCAAGCAAGCCCCTGGCTTATTCTCCACCTGTTTCACTCCCGTGTAAAGTAACTAACCACTTCAATAACTCTGGCAGAACAGCCTGAGGGGAGCTAAGTTACTGAGAAAATGCCCTGTAAAGTTCCTCTCCGTTTCTGGATCCTGCAGATACAAACACAAAGAATCTGTTAGATGTGCAGGTTGGTTACTGACCCTTCTCTACTAATATCTAGATTAACTTCCATGCTCTGATCTCACTCTCAAGAAAATTAGAGACTCATTTCTCACCCTCACTGCAATCTTCTGCTTGTCCTGTTCTTCCTCTGCCTGTTGCCAGTTTAGGCTGTAAGCATTTGAGGCACAGTTTGTCCACATGATGTGTTTGTGTAACACCCTGGCCTGTGGTTACATGTCCACATCTGTGCCCAATCTGCAGAGGATATTGGTCTGTTATAGCTCCCAGCTGCTGGCCTGGCTTCCCACCTCAAGCTGCAGAGAATCCTGCTTTTATTGCTCTGCTGGTCCCTGTTTCAACCCTGGTACTTGCCAAGATGGCATCTGCCATATTTATACAGAGCAGGACAAAACTGGCCCTGATAACTGCAAGAAATATTATGACAATTAAAATAAGAAGAAAAGCAGAAAGTGAGAGTCCAGCCTGGGAGGCCTGACTTTGCTATAAGTCACTGATGGGAGTGTGCATCATCTGCTCTGCCAAGTGGTAGTTTTCCAGCATCCTTCACTACTCTTTTTCTTCCCCTCTTATCAGTGTTACACTGCACTTATAGGAGTTCCCTCCCCTTGCCTCTGATGCTTTCAGACACCAGCTCATCCCCAGCCCCTTCTGATGGGCAGCTCCTTTTATGTTTGCTCTCTCAGCCTTACCATTTCAGCAGAGCAGAATGCCGGTGTTGGTTTTCTCACTGGGAGTGACTCAGAAAGGGGATTTGTGTGTGGCTGAGTGCCAGGGAAGAAAACACACTGTCAAAGTACATTAGTGCAGTGCCAAGCCCTTTCTGGGCACAGTAACTTTCCTCTCAAGGCTGCTGCATGCCAGGAGGGGCAGACACACTGAACAGGGGAGAAGAAGAAAAATGGGAGCAGCTCATGCTGAAAACCAACCTGGCAAATTCAGATAGCTACCTGGTCTGCTTCTGGCACTTAGAACTGCTTCTCTAGAAAATAAAGGTCTTTGGTGTTGTCTGATGATTGTTCATGTCTCACCTGGTAAATGCTGTGCCTGCAGATTTCATTAAAAAATTACCTTTATTATCTTGTACATGTACACTTGTGTAGCACCCTGGAATTGCTTTAGGTGGAAGATAGGTTAAATTACTCCCATGAGAAAAAGATATTTTATGGTGATAAAAGGCTGTTTCTCCAAGTCCAGTTCTGTGCCCCTGTCACACAGCCTGTGAGACTCCTGAGTGGGTAGATGGGAATAGGAGGAAGGGAATGTAGGCTGGAAGCAAAGTGATCTGCAGGACAACGGAAACCTGGCAATTTTGCCTGGTGTTCGTGACAGGTTTTTACCCTCCTTGTGTGTAAGCTCCACATTTAGAATCAACTACTGGGATGTTAATTATGTTCTAGTGTTGTGTAATGTGGTGTAGTTTCTTACTGGGAGATGTGTATTTAAAGAGCAAATGAATTCATCTTGGAATCACCTGTTACCACTATATGGACACCTGGTCTGAGCTGCTGGAGGACCTGAGGTCAGTGAATTATGGGAAGCACAGCTGAGTTTAATACTGTGCTTTTTTGGCGGTTAGTCCATTCAAATTCAGGTCTTGGGTTTTTGGCACTCAGGGCTGAATTCAGGTGCTCTTGTAAACACTGTTTAGTGCCTTCCCTTCTCAGGCAGGGGTGTGTTCTGTGTGTCTGACATGGCCAAGCCTCCCACCCACACATAATACACAGCAGGGACATCACTGACAGCCCCAAGTGAACCATCATCAGGAAAAGGACATGTTTCTGGAATAGGACTAACTTGTATTTCCAAAGGTATCATTTGTGGTGTTTACAGATGTGAGAAAGACAAGGCCAGGAAAGAGAAGATGATATTTTTCACTGAGCCCTGCTGGGAAAGAGACAGGGAGAAAAATGAGGCTGTGTATCAGTGCATTATGGCTCCCAAGCAGCAGAAGTGAGGCTCTATGCTCCAATTTTGCCTTTTCCTCACCTGCACCATGGAGACATATAACCTTGAACCAGCTGATGAACCTGAGCTTGCACATCTTCAGAAAACCATATTCTAACATTTTCCAGCTTCAGGAATGAAGAAGCTGAATTATGTTTTCAAAGTCCTTAAAAATCCACAGGAGGGAAACTGCCATGAACATTCCTAAACAGAGAGTACTTTGGTAGGGGAGTGTGTGTGAAATGGATTTGCTTGGACTTAAAGCAGACATAAAGACAGGTAATCTGTTGTGTCCAGCAAACAGAGGAGTGGAAAAAGAAAGCAATTTTAGAACCAATAGATCTTAGTGGTGTGGACTATGAGCTACCAATGGTGCCCATGTAGGTGACTGAGAGAGCTGAAGAGAGGGATGACTTCACTTGACTACAAAGTGTTCTTCTGCAAGAATAGTAGGGATGGGGTGTATGCCAGCTTGGAGGAGATGTCCTCTGGGGGACACAAGGGATGCTCCACACTAAGCCAGCAGGCTGGGGACAAGACTGGGACTGACAGGACAAAAAAAGCCATGCATAAGCACTGCAGATTCTTATAGATTAAGGGAAGCATAATAATTGCAACAGCCATTCCCTAAAGAGAACATTTTAGCAGATTCTCAGTTGCTTCACACAGCTGTTAATACTTGTCTCTGAAACCAGCCATGAGATGAAAGTGTGTGAGAAACAACAGTTTTCCAAAACTGTTCTCCAACTCATGCAGAGAGGAAATGCAGTGTGTTCTAGAAGCTGGCTGAAGGAAATGTTCTTAACGTTTTCCTGCCTTTTCCCCTAGTGGCTTCTTTCCTTAACATCCCAGTCTTTTAAGAAAAACTCACGTTCTAATGTAAAAAATATAGTTGCTCTCTATTTTTAGAAATTACATAAACAAGTCTAATAACCAGGGAATTGTGGTGATCAGGAAGCTCAAACTGGCTTTGCCTATCAAGCAGAAATAGATGTGGACTTACCAATGAAAGATCCTATAAAGTGTGTTTCTTTTCCTTTTTTCTCTTTTCCTGGAACTATTACGACTTCAGGAGTTTGGGATCATGTATAAATAAACCTGGCCAGGAGACTTGGCCAGAGGTTTGGAAAGATCATTTCTTGCACTTTTTTTAAAGAATGACTAAAATTAAGAATTAGGAGTTCTACCGATATCTGTAAAACATTAATGGGTGAATTTTTTTATTATGTTGAAACTTCCCAAATACAAAGCTAGGGTTCAGTAGTCATTGGCAAAACAAGTTCCACTCTGGGATAAAAAAAAGAAAGCATTAAAAAAATAATCCTTGAGGGATAAACAATTGGAACAAGAGTAGTCAGATGATAAAAATGAGGCAAAAGCAATATGAGAGCTGGCTTTTGGTAAAGAGTTTCCTAATTGCTGGCTTCTCGGTCCGTCTAAACTCAAGGAGCTTCAATGCTCGAGGCATTTAAAGCCAGACTGCTAAAGCATTGGAGAGAAGATAAATACTGTGCAGGGTTTAGAGGGAGGACAAATGCTGCAGGAACCCAGAGAGGTTCCTCCATTTTTAAGCTGGCATCAGAGACCTGCTCCTTGGTACAGCTTTCCTCAATCTCAGCAAAAGGCTGGGATGCTCACCAGCCAGGAGACCTTTTGTCTTACCTGGTAAAAGAAAGGCCTTTGAGTGCATTAAACTCTTGGCTTGCAGGACTATAGATTCTAGCTCAACAGGGATACTGGTCTGTAGGAGCTAGTGAAGCATGCACTGTATAAAAAGGCTCCTGTGTGGGCAGCCACAGATAAAATGTGAAGGAAGATAGCAACCAGGAGGGCTGGGCTGCAGCAGCACCCAGGCTGTTTTATGCCAAGTATATGTGCAGACACTGGAAAGCTGGAATCAAGCCCTGGCCCCAAACTAGGAAGCCCAGGGATGAATTCTGCTTTCCCACATCCTGTAATATGCTCTTGGCCACAAAATTACTGGCTAAAATAGGAACAGAAGCCAGTCAATGCTCTGCCTATTGTCCCCTTAGCTGGTTTATTTTGTTGGAGGTTTTTTTTGTGGCAGGCGCAACTTGAAACGTTTCCACAGTATTTGGTATATGAGGTTTTATAGGTGGGATCTTTGGGCGAGCACCTGCTTTTTAAGTTTTAAAAGAGCTTTGGAGGCTCCTAGGTGGATCTGTGGTGCAAGGGTTTAAAGCACATGTGACAGCAGACCTGTGTACTTACAGCAGTTGATGGGTACAAGCACACACTGAGCTTCTGAGTCCTGAGTGGCACTGGGGTGCAGCTCAACTGACCCCTAGATGAGGAGGAGACTATCTACACATATGCAGTGGGAAAGAATAGATTGTACTGTATGTAACAGCTCTGCAAAATATTTGAGATATATAGTCATTCCACTGGGTTCTTCCTCCAAAATGGCAGCTCCCTGATGAAAGCTGTGGTCGTGTCAGGGTCTGCAGATCAAAGTCATATATAGAATGGTTAGACCAAGGTTGCATTTGGACACAAAGTTCCTATGTGGACACTCTCAAACAGGGCAGATCAGGTAGAGGCTTCTTCTCTTTGGTTAGTGTTCAGAAATACCTGGAGAGAAGTCTATTGTGTACATTCAGCGGACTGAGACAAAAGGATAACACCAAAAGCATCTCTCTCTTTTTTACAAGTGGGCCTGGCCTGGCTGGAAGGGTACATTGGTAATGGAAATTACTTCACTTAAATGTCTCTTGGTGTTGCCATGTCTCTGGCCAGCTGATGCACGTTCCCTCAAATGCAGACACAGCCTTGAGTGATGGACCAACTTCTTTAAAGGTGCTCTGCTGGTAGGTAGGAAGGGACCTTATGGCAGTTGGTGCTCTCAAACTGGCCCATTGTTGCAAAGGCCTCCTCAGGTGAGGATTAGCTTCTGATCCATCCATTTTGCTTCCAGTATTCACTACAGTGTTTGTGCAAGAAACTCTTACACCATGGAGTCAGCTCTGCCAAGTACCTCCAATGAATGGCCCTTCCCAGGTTTTTACTTTTTTTAAAACCTAAATCCACTTTTGATTTTTTTCCCCCATGGAATTCCACCTTTCTCTCTGGGAACGTGGGTGCTGAGTGGGCAGCAGTAGCCAGTAGCCCTGCCTCCAGAGCCAGTGTCTTGCCGGGCCATGGATACCCTCTAGAGGGCATTGGTCACACGCACAGACCCCTGCACACACGTGCCCGTGGATGCAGAGACCCAAGCGTGGCCTTCCAGATTCTGAAGTGGTTGGCAGGAAGTGGAAAAGAGAGTTTTGTGGCTTACGTGTTTTGAAAGGTACCAGGCAAGCTGAATTTCAGCTCTCAACAGGTATAATATGGCTAAAGGGTCAGGTTTTGGGACCTCTCAGCCCTTCTCCAAAACAAAATTGCAAACTCAGTGAAGCACATCAGGTGATTTGGCTCTGTTAGAGTAGAAGCCAAGCTCTTCAAGCACCTGTGTTTTACTCCTGCAGTGTGTGTGCAACATGAGTTGGACAGATATCATCTGTGTGCTCTTCTTTATGCTAAGCAGAGCAGGGTGTCCCAGGGTGACCGGCACAGAACTGCTGAGTCCTGCTACAAATTTGAGTATCTTTTCAAAAGTGTCTTTCATACCTCGTTATAAGGAGATGGTGGGTTCCTCATTTGGTAAAAGCAGTTTGCACTCAGGTGCTAAATTGCTGAAGAGGTTTTGAAGACCTCGGTATGTACTTGATTCGAGATTAAGGAAGCTGAATAGGTGCACCTTCCTAATAACAGTAGGATCTTTGGCTTCTGCTCTTGTTTGAGAGTAGGACCATGGTGTATTTATACAACAACCAGCATAAACAGTATTTCGTACCCCATAAAATTCAGTAGGCATCCTTGCTTCCCTGAGTATTTTAGTGAGAGTGTGCTTCCATCAGTCCCCAGGCCAGAACACACCTAAATTTTTAGATGCTCTAATTGCAGCTTTCATTTTACTGAATTTCTGAACCCACCTTCCCTCTACATCTAGCCAGTGAAGCATAGGAAGTCCTAAACAAGGCAGACCAGTGACCAGAAATGAGTGTCCCCTCTCCAAAGCACAAATTTTTGAGATGGACACAAGGAATCCTGTAGATGACAACAGTACAGCCACGCTAAAGGTGGGATTCTCTTTATAAATCAAATTGTTATTCATAGGATCTAAAGTACCCAAAGTTACAACCTCACTAACTTTTTCTGACATCCATTGCTTATTTCTGAATTATTATCCAAGTGTCTAACTCTTGGTTTTGGAGAAGAGGAAGATAATTTTATTTTTAACTGCAGATAAATGCTTGTGGTATATGTAGAGACCTTGATTGTTCTTGCTTCCCCCATGGGCACACGACACTGCCAGCTTTCCCTGTGCTATTGTCTGGTCTGTATGGCACTCCCATGTCCCCTGGGATTTGTCTTCACCTTGAACTGTGCTGGCCTTTCCTTCATGCCTTTGTGTGTCAGAATGTCTCACATTTTTGTTGCCTATTTCTAGACTCTTTCCAGGTTTGCCACGGGGTTGAAACATGATGTTTTGGGCAGGAAAAACTGTTGCTAAGAATAGAAGCTTCACTACTTAATACAGTGATGAATTGAACTAGACTGCTGGGCAGCAAAGGACCAAGCAAAGAGAGATGCCAGCAGTTTCAGTAGTTCTTACCAGCTCTAATTACTGCTATCAGTTCATATCCAGATGGATCAATTTGGCCTCCAGGCCAAAATTATTCTTTGCATAATCCAGATGAAGGCAAAGAAGTTGTGCTTTGGATGAATCTCACTCCTCAAGGCAGATTGCTCTGCAGTTAGCAAGGTCTGTCTATTTGTCTTGCATGCTGACCTTGTCTCTGTCAAACCACATGACTGGATCCTGCTCATTTTTAATGGAGGAGAGTAGAAAAGGCTTAGGTCACCATTGAGGGTGTATATTATGGACACCTGAGAATCCTGGAGAAAAGATTTGGTGGAAAGGGAAGGATTGCTGTTGTGGGAATCATTGATATCTCACATGGGGAAAGCAAGGTGGGAGTGCACCTGCTAGTGCTACTTGGGATGTGAAAGGGAGGAAGGAATGTGCAATTATGTGGTGGTTTGGGGCAATTGAGATGTATAATGATTGCTGATGACAGCAATTGCATTTTCCTAGCAGATAAGTCAGTTCCAGATTGCTGGCTGAGTGTGCAAAGACAGTGTCTAGTCTGATTTTCAATTCTCTAAATGTCTCTTGCTTCCTCTCCAAGTTTTATTCCATCTGCCAAGTATGTGTTTTGAAGGAACCATCCCATCCAGAGAAAAAGTAGCTCTGCAACCTGTTGAAGTCCTGGTAGAGCTTGCAGGATCACTTCTTTCTCACTTCTGACCTCACAGTCCTTCCACAGGGGTGGGCCAGGAAAGCCTTTGACCTCCATTCTCCTGCTAACAATGGCTGTGCTTTGTTAATTCTTTCTTGAGTGACAGCCATTCCCTAAAGAGAACATTTTTGTGATTAAGGCCAGCCTAATCTAGCTGAAGTTTGCTGCTTTAAAATATGGGTTTTTGAAATTGCAGATCCCTTACATGGTATAAGTTGACATGGTAATATCCAAGCCACACTGCAGATCTAGTCCATCAGTATTAACTGCTTGCCCCTTGGATTCCTCTCAGCTTACAAGAGATCTGTGAATTTTACTCTTGACTTTCAGAAGCTGGCTTTGGTTTCAGAGAATGGATAAGTTTGGGAGGGATCACAGGGCATCATCTGGGCCCACCTCCCTGCTCAAGCAGTGTCATCTCAGAGCACATAGCACAGGATTATGTCCAGACACTTCTGGAATATCTCCAGTGAGGGCACTGCTGGCTCATGGACAGCTCTGTGTCCACCAGGTCCTTCTCCCCAGAGCTGCTTCCCAGCAGGTCAGCCCCAGCCTGTGCTGGTGCCTGGGGGTTTTCTTCCCTAGGTGCAGGATCTGCATTTGCCTATGTTGAACTTCAGGCAGTTCTCCTCTGCCAGTCTCTCCAACCTGTCAAGGTCCTCCTGAAGGGCTGCACAGCACAACACCATCATCCTACAACCATAGCAGGTCTTTTTTTGTGGTTTCTGTGAACCTACAAAGTTGACAGCCTCCTAGAAGCATCTGTCAACAGCAGCTGTAAAATCAGAGTGGGAAAGGAGTCAGTTCCTTTGCTAAAAACTAGAGCATCTTTCCCACACTTTCATTTTTGCTAAACACTGTGTTTTTCTATGCCTAGAATTTTATTTGTACTTGGCCTTTTGTAGTAAGTGTGGCCCAAAATAATTGAAGGTCATGCATCATTTCACAGGGCTTCAGAAGAAAGCCTTGCTTGAGGACCAGATCCTATCTTCAGAGACCAGACCATGCTGTCTGTGAGCAGGGATGTTGGACAGTGGGGAGACACTTGGCTCCAGAGCAGCACCTGGTACCACTGCTGGATGCCAAGTGTGGGGAAGGGAGGAATGACCCCACAGCCTATGGAGGGTGGCTCTGCCCTCCCTTGCCCACCTGGGTGATGCAGGATAACTCCTGAGGTGTAATAGTGGCTGAGTTCAGATAATGGGAAGAGCACCTGTCCTGTCCCACAAGAGAACCACCTTTGGTGCTGAATCTCCATTTCCCTTTGGAAAGGTTCACCCCTTCACGCTATCACCTTGGCTTGTGTCTGAGTTTTTTTTTTTTTCTGCTTATACCTGAGTTTAGGGGGATGAGAAGGGGGAAACGGCAGAGTTAATCACCAAACCAGCTCTTAGCCCCATCTAGCTACTTTTTGTTTTTAAGGAAATGAAGTCATATTTATGTGCAGAGGTAATACAGAAATGTGAGCTCCTGCCAAGGCATTTATTTACACAAAGCTCAAGGGAGGTGATATTTGTCTGTGCTCAAAGCTTGGGCAGCTACCTTACATTAGAAGAAAGGTGGCAAATGTTTCTGTGCTGATACCATCAAGACAAAAGCTCATCACCAACAAAACCAATAATTCCTTGTCACCCTGCTGTGCCTGGGAGCACACAGGGCAGTCTGTACTCACCCAGACTTGTTGCTGCAAGTAATGCTATGAATTGTTGTCCAGCTGAGATGGAAAAGTATTTAAAAACACCTTTTGAACTGTTTCCCTTCCATTCTGGCTAGTTTTTTCAGTATGACTATTTTTGTTTAAAAGGGGAAAAAAAAAAAAAAAAAAAGAGAAATCAAAACAAAGAGAAAGTTCTGTTGCACCGGAAGCATGAGCAGGACTCAGGGCTGTTGACTTTCTGCCTGAGTCCTGTATTTTATAACCATGAGAAATTGTTCCTTTTAACCATTGCTTGCCTTGATGTATGGCAGCAGTGAAATAGGAAATGTGCTGCAGTGCCTAAACAGACATTTTATATATTTCAGAGACTTTTGGTAACTTGCTGGAAATGTTTTGCTTTCTTTGGGTTATATTATTTTTTTCTTTTAATAGGTAAATAATAGGAAAATGGGATCTACACAATTATGGTTGTTCTTACTACTTTATTAGTATTTTATCACTGCTGTAATCAGGGCCTGGAAAACTGATATGTTTTAACAGAATCTTTCTTGATCTTTATTAGGTGTTTTATTTGCCAGGTACTTTATTTGTTCAAGTACTTTTACAACTGAACTTAAGAAATTATTGATGTCCTCCTTATGTTACCACTGGGAGAGATAGTTATAATGTATAATCAAAGACCTAGGGGTTAAGTTTTATGGGATGCCACTGGCAAGTGAAAATCACAAACTAAGACTTTTGTTTCACCAGTCCCATCAATTTTAGTGGAATCCAGCATATTCTTTAGAGAAGCTGCTGGAATTAAGGAATTTTTCAAAATGAGAAAAAAATTGTGGTAGGCCTTACTTATTGCCTTTGTTCTTAGACACCACCCTATGGGCTCAGGCAGTCAGTAATGATCCAAGACCCAAGAAAAAACAAAAACAAAACAAGATTTGGCACTGAAGTGAGGAAAATCTGTGACTGAAGTTTCCTCTGGACACCAAAACTTGGAAGACAAATTACACAAGAACTCTGAGGCCAAATAAAAAACTATATTCCCTTGCTGACCTCAGCTTCTTGAAGTCATCTCTCAGCATAAACAACTTCAGGAAAAGCCACTTGCCCAATAGGAGTCTATGCTTACTAAATCAGCATCTGCCCTCGTGCCCATTGCTTCCTTTTTGGTAAATTGAGGAACAAAACACTTTGGAAAAGACTCTTTGCTGGAAGCTGAAGTTGCCTGGAAAAGGCAGTGGAAGTTAATTCTCCATGCTTGAGATGTGCAAACTACTCTGTACTTCATAAATGTAGCCCATTAATTTCCAGCTCTGCCTTGTGTCAGGCTCATTTTGCCAGCTCATCTACATGACCCCATATCTGCAGATCCTGTAAAGGCAAAAATTATCATTTAGGAAGTGGGTTCGCTTCTTTAAAGAAAGTAAGAGTTGATTTCATAACTTTAGTGTCACCCACTATTTAGTTTGTTGGGCATATGAAGATAGCTGGAAACCACTGAGGTAGTGTGCAAAAGATGGCGTGAGAATGCTATTGCCAAAATATATGGTTACATCTTCAGAGAATTTTATTTATTCTTCCTCTCCATTCACCTAAAGGCTGAAAACATTAAATGTTTTCAATTTTTTTTTCAAAATGTGCAGTATTTAATTGACTGTTATTCTGATTTTAAAAATGTCAACTATGTACTGTAGCACTTAATGAGAATTGCACTGAAAGTTCAGCAGACTTTTTAACCCAGAAGAAAATTTAATAAGAAGGAAAAATGGTTTCTCATCAGAATAGAAAGCAAAAATGGGAATTTTGAGCCATATAGCAGAGAAATATTCTGAAGAGGTTTTCAAATAAGAAATGACATAAAATGTCAACATTGCCTACCAAAATAAAAGTGTCTAATATGTCAAAGTAATATTTTCATTTTGAACTAACATTTTGAAATTAAAAACACTTCCTGTTGAGATGCTGGCTTTTTACTTTGAAGAGCTCTCAATTGAAAAATCTATTAAAAATTTATATTCTTCCTTTAGAAAAATTTTAGTTTGGCCTGACCTTTGCTCTCTGAGGAAATGTGTTTGATTCTGGAAGCTTCAACTAATGTTGGGTAGAATGCAGTAAGCCACATTTTCAGCTTGCTTTAGTGTTTGTGTAAATGGGGTTTTCTTCCTTCCTTACAGCATTCTGATTTCCTTAGTATTTGGAAATAATCTTCTTTCTAGAGTTACACAGCGTGTGACAAAGGAGTTTTATTCAGGTGTTCTTGTGAAACTTTTGCTATTTTTCCTTCATTTGTCACAAACTAAATCAAGCTTTGTTATAAGCTAAATGTCTATGCTTTGCTGCTCTTAAAACAAGCTGTTATAGTTTTTAGAAAGGAAAAAGGGAACAGAATCTCCAGATGATAAATACAAGTAGTGCCTAGTGGAAAAAGTCAAGGCGGGGGGGAAGAGGAAATAGCTGTGAAAACACTTTTTGAACAAATAGCTTTAACTTTGTATTGCAAGGTTGCCTGGATACACTGGATAATTCTATATATATATTAGATAGTTTAATGTTTACTGCTGAAACTTGGAATGTAACTCCAAGTACTATTTACAAATGTTTGGGATGAAATAGTTCCAGAAAACCAAACAAAGAGAGGAGGGAGGGAATTAACCCAAACTTGCTGTTTCTGTTTTCATCATCATGTTGCTATGTATAACCTAAAATAGCAGGTAGTAGCTTATGTAACAGAGCTGGAGGAAAGGGGAAAGCAATAGGAGCTGTCGTGGAGCTGGACTGGTGCAAGGAAGGGTCTGTGGCAGGTGAACCTGAGGGAGGCTCTCAGAGCAGAGAGGGAGAGAGCATTTGTGTAGGAAGGGATTTGTGTAGGAAGACTCCTGGTCTGGGTTTGTGATGAGTTTATGGAAGTACACCCTGCCCTGGACTGGCACTGAGAAGCTCCTGTCTGCTCCTGCTTGGCCATTCCTTCCATCCCAAGCACCAGTGATGTCACAAGTCCTGTTTGTCACACGTCACCTGCTCCCCCTTTGTGCTCCTTGCAGGGATGGATTGTGTGGGCCATGTCAGAGTTATGTGCACATAATGTGTATTTGTATAATCCTCTGTGCTTAGGGCTGTGCAAGCTGCTGAAAGAGTTATGTTTTGGATCAGCAAGTAGGAGGTTTGTCAGCCTTTAGTTCCTGGGAGGTTTATCTCTGTATCTCTGTTTCTGGTTCCAGAGAATGTTCATGCTCTGCAGTGTAAAAAGGAGACCCCCATTGATCCAAAAAGCAGATTATACAATGCTTTGAAGGCAGAAGGGAATAGTCCTGCAATTTAGATCTAGGGCACCACTCTTTTTTTTTTTCTTCTTTGAATTTCTTTAGTTATGTTCTGCTGTGATTGTATCTAACCATAGAGTAGGGAGGCATTTCTGAGATGAGAAACTCTTTGATCTTGGCATCACTTAATGTTTCATTTAATCTGATTTTATTGAGTGATCTTCCTTGATCTGAAAAGGAACACGTTCTTCCATCTAGCTCTTAAATTCATGAATTGAGATTCTGTGAAATACAATTAAAAAAAAAAAACAAAACAAAACAAAAAAACCTCCAGGGTAATGTGGGAGTGTTACAAATGGTTTGTGCTGTATGTCACAACCATGTGTGATTTCCCAGTGGACAGAAATGTGAAACAGAGGAATTCCTCATCCTCTGAAGCCACAGATCCCTGCCACCTCACCCATGATGAGTCAACATGTGCTTTCTTCCTTTAATGGCTGATGACATGTGATGAAATATTCTAAGTCTGCCCAGGATGGGGCAATGATGCATTTTCACTGACTACTTTGTTGTAGTTTTTTTTGTAAACCTTTGGGAAATGCTGTTCCAGGAGCCCCTAACAGCCAGACTTCAAATTTCTTTGCAAGATAAACCCAGTCAACACATTCCATGATCATATTTTAGTTCTGCCAGTCATTCCTGTGATGCTGGGGCTTATCTTGTACCTCTCTGCCTTGAAGAGTTAGCAAGTGGTGTCAAACACATTCAGTGCAGACACAGCTCATTTCACCTGTCCCTGCTTGGCTGTGATACACATTGAGATCTGAATATTATCCTCATAATGATGCCTCCTTGGTGCCAGGAGAAATTCAGAGTGAATTTGTGCATGGGCCACGAGTTTTAGTTGGATTCAGTCCCCTTGTGCTTGCTGGAGTGAAGTTTGCCTTTGGTCTAGTTGTGAAGACTGCTCATGGCTTAAGGGGTTGCTCTCTGCCAGCCTGTGGAATAAAACCCATGAAAGGTCAGACTGATCCCTAGATTGTGCAGCTCCCACCACTGCCTCCAGTTCTCTGCTCATTTTGTGTGTAAAATGAAAGGCTTCATTTTTCAGACTCTCAAAAATGTTTTTCATCAGTCCTTTAGGCTAGAAAAATTGGTAACCAGTGAAAGCCAAGTATTTGAGTTGTTAATCTCTGATGGGAAAGCACCTGGTGTAAAAAGTGGCTCTTATCAGTGCTTTTTCTGAGAGAGCAGAACATCTCTTCTTGGGTTTTATGAGTGTGTCTCGCCTACATCCCCCAGCAGATCTGTGCCTGCCCACACTGCAGGCTGCAGCCTCATGGGGAGATGCTCAGGATGTCTGGGTACAGTGGCAGGGAGTTTGCTGTGCCCTCATTTACCCTGCACAGCTTTCTGCAGATAGCTGTGGCCAAGAGCCCTGGAGGGCTCTCAGAGCTCACAAACCAGGCAGCTCTGGACAGCTGGTGCACATGGCATCAGCCAGAGCTGTGCTGTGGTAACCTCTCAGCTGGGCACAGTTCTGTTGGCAGACACCTACAAGGCAGGTGAAATTACCCTGACAGAAGTGTGCTTTTAGTGGTAGCCCTTATAATGCTGCAGGACATGGGGAATGTAGGGAGAGGATGGGATGGTTTTAGCAGATCACTCCCAGTTGTAGCTTTACTGTCATCAGAGGGATGTTAGCAGCTGCCATGGAGTCCTGTCCTTCCACCAGTTATGGGTTTTACATCTGGCATCTTCACTGGTATTTCTCTGGGAATGAAATGTTTATATTTTCATTTCCACGTGGATGTTTGTTGCATGTACTGTCCCAGCACGAGAAAAGACGATCAAATTAAAAAATACATCACAGAAGGGTGTTTATTCATTCACAGAGGCATTGGAACACTGGGGTTGGATTAATTTTCCCATAACTCAGTTTTTGGATGAAGGAATTTTGGACACTGGCAACACAGGCTTAAAAGGCTGCAAGCAAGAAAAGAGTGAGCTGGTAGGAGGTAAAGCAAGTAGGCTCCTGTTGAATGCTTGGGGAATTACTTCAGTTATATTTTGCTCTCCAGATGAATTGTTTGCTCTGATCTGAACAGCTATTTACCCTTCACTGTATCAGCTGAAATGTTTGCCTGCCTCAAAGTTCCTGTCACCTTATAAGCAAGTTCACCTAAAGAAAACGTCAGCCTTAGCCAAGTCAGTACAAAAGGGAAAAAAAGGGGGGAAGAAATGAAGAAAGCAGAAAAGGAATGTGTTTGAGGGAACTCAGGAAAGTGTTCTGTGTGTAAGCCAGTGAATCTTAAACAATATTAACTTCTTAGCAACAATGATTCTGTTTTGTTTAACTAACAAAGGATATTGTAAGCAGATATGTGCATCTCAGGCAGATAAGGTTTGTGTTGGACAGTTCTTTTATTGGTCCAACATTTGGTAATTCACTCAAATTTAGCTATGGAACAAGAATTATGCATATTTGCTTCTGAGGCAGAGGTTAGACATAAGGCTCCCAGTAATTTTCCAGTTCCTTGCTAAATTTAAATCTTAATAGAATGGGGCCCAGCCTGTCATCTTTATGTTTTCATGCCAATCCCAATAGAGTAGGGAAGCAAAAGGGCAGAATTTAACTGTCTCTTCCTCTCAATAGAAGAGTAGCACTTTTGTGTTTGCATTTCTTTTCCATCCAAGATCTCAAAGCACGTGAATATTCTCTTTATGTCGGAGGAAAACCAAGGCATGGAGCAATTCAGGCACTATTCAGCCCATGATATCAAAGCACAAGCTGGTGCATTGCAGCCCACATAATGAATTGTAGGAGCACATCCTCTGTGAAGTCCTGCATTTAAGTCCTATAACATCCTATAAAGAAGAATAAACTGAAGGAGAAGCTGTTGAGTGATTGCCTCCTAGTTTCACAGGAGGCCAGCCCAAGGCTGGGAACAGACCATGGGAATCCTGGATTCCATCCCCATATCAAATTGCTACTTGTGCCTTGCTTCCTTTGAGCAATCATTTCTCTTGCTAAGGTAACTTCTTTTAAAGTATTTGAATTTTCAGCTGTCAAGTGTAGACCAAATTTATTTCATCTAGATTGATGAGGACTCCCTTAGTTCTACTGCATTAAACAGCTGCCCCATTTCACTCCAAGCCACTGGATTTTGTAGGATTAGAGGCCAAACATCTTCTCTTGCTGCTTTCTTTCTGTTTCTTAATTCAGGCAGGAAAGTTGGATAAAACTGGCCAGGTTCTTGTTGCCAATGAAAACTTTTTCTATCAAAACGGAAGAAAAAAGCCATTTCTCTGTGCTCACAGCTCAAATAAGGAATGGAATTCATTCCTTAATAATCAGGGAAATTAAATAAAGTAAGGAGACAGAACATAAGGGTGTAAATTTAGTTATTGAAGTGCTGCATTGAATTCCTGGATTAGACACACAAGGAGGGTATGCCTTCCATGGGAAAATGCATTTTAGCTTGTCAGTCTTAGTGCTGAGAATTCTCTAAATAAAGAATTTCTTTGATGTCTGTGTGGATGTAAATGCCATATATGCAGATTTTACTGAGTCACACCTGGAAGAAACCCAAAATTTCCAAAGCTGTGCTGAAATGGCCAGCCTTTCTCTTAGTTTCTTCTCCCAACCCTTTAAAACTGCTCTCATCCCACAATCCCAGCACAGATTTCCATGAAATGTTATGTCTCAGCTTGTCTGAGAGTGTTGGGCCATGCTTGGACCTTTATCATGATATTGGTTACATTTTCTGATGACACTGAAGACAAAGGAGTAGAGAAAGTTGGAAGATGTTTGACTGACCTACTCCAGCTCCTGACAAAGCCCCCAGGCAGGTTCTGGGCACTCTTGCTGTTTGTTTACCTACATATAAATGGTTTATATTAACTTGTCTCAGGGGTTTCATGAGGATTAGTTAATATGTGCAAGGTATTCATGGACATGCAGCACGTGAAGCAACAGGAGCCAGTTTCTTCCTCTTCAACTTGCGTGACCCAATAAAGGATGCTGGGTTTCCTCTCTAATCTACATCTTGTAACACAGAAACCTTCTGCTGTTTGCCTTCCCTGTCTGCAGCTCTTGAACAGGAACAACAAAGCCTGAACTCTATTCTTTGTGATGATTTGCTCTTTCAGAAGGCAGGGGAAAGGAGAAGTCTGTGCAGAAGAAAGTGTGTGATGCTGCTTAGGACTTGAGCAGAAAGTGGCCCTACAAAAGAAAACAAATACAGAACTTTCAAACAGGTGTATTTCTAGGCATAAATATAAGCTCAGGACTCCCTAGCCTCTGTTTAGTTTCAAGTTAGGGACTTCTGCCTCAGAGTTGAAGGGTTTGTTTGCAAGCTTGGTTGCTTTTCCACGTGTATCAAATGATTTGTTACTATCACTGCTCATAAATCTGTTTGATTTCTAGTACCTTTGTTTTGATAATCTCGTTGAAGATACCTGCCAGAGAAAACAGATTTCAACAGGCCTTTTTATTTCCTCATTCACTGTAGAGTGCAGCATCGAAGAGTGAATTTGCTCCCCAGTCAACTTCTGCTCTGGTATTATAAAGTTTATTACTGGTCTGTGCAATTCTTTGCATGTAAAGAACAACATTTCTTCTAATTAAATTTCTACTACCTTTTATAAGCCAGGATCTGATTTCACTTTTTTCTTTTTCTCCCCACTCCCCCTTGTCTGGGATGGGGTGAATGCCCTTTTTCTGGGACAACTGTGGTCAGGCCAGTCTCGTGAGGCTTCCACTGCCCCCTGGCATGACCTCAGTTCTACATTGCTCTCTGTACTAATGCTTTTCAGAGCTTCCCAAAATCATTAACCCTGTGAAAAACCTATTGCTGATGACCTAGGGCAAGTTAGGCATCACTGAATATGGAGGATGGTACTCTGGCCTGGTGCAAGGTCATTCAATTTTGCCTTCTGAAAATATGTGGGAGGGTTGGAATGGGAAGGGACAAGAGCTCTTTGCTGAACTTGGGATGGGGGAAGAATTTTGGTGCAGAGGAGCAATGGGAGATGTCACAAGCATCTGAGATGTGCAGATGCAAGAGAATCATCACCTGTGGCAGAACTGATGCTGACTTCATCTGGATCAGGGTTTCAGTCTGATATCTCCAGCCACTCAACACTGTCGACTTTCCAAAAAAAGTAAACAAAATTTTGTCATGACTGGTCCTGGCAATCCTGGCCCTTCTGGGACCATGTGAGTATGGTCCATTTAAAAGCATCACCTATGAAAATAATCTCAAAGAAGCCATACAGTGACATCTTTAGCAAAAGTCACCATTCCTCTAATTTATCAGCTGTAATTAGAAGGGGCATTTACCCCTCTTTCACTATGGAGAGTTAAACACCAAAGTAAGAGAAGAACATTGTGAACAAAGAAAGAGGGAGGGTTTTAAAATGGATTTTGTTATTTTAGATGTTGAGTTAGGTTCTCTGGCAAGTTATACAGGGAGCTTTTTTACAAAGAGCAAGCAACCACAGTCATTTTACAGTTTGTCAGTTGGAGTGGTTATGGCCCACTGTAACAGCAAAAGACAGGATCAGACAATCCAAAAGGTCCTTTCAGCCCTGTTTTCCTAAAGCATATATTGACTAACAAATATAAAGGGTAAAGGAACTCTGCTTTGTGGAGGCAGGGTTAATTACTGTCTGCAACCCAGCATGTGAATTATGATAGGTATGCCAGATCTTGGCTGGTGTAAACTGGCAGACTTTGGTGCAGCTGCAGTGGTCTAGTCCAGCTGAGGATTTATCCTATGGTGCTTAAAAATGTAGCTATTTTATGCACAAAAAATACAAAAATTTTTTTTCTATTGCTCTTTAGCCCATTCCCAATTTACATCAGTCATCATACTTACTTCCCTGCAGAATGTATTTTAGGTGAACAGATCTCTCAACTTCACCACTTTCTGGACAGTGACCCTGGACCCTCCTTTATTTCAAAGTTTGACTCATTCATTTTCCTAGCTGAGCCCCCTGAGCTTTTGCAAATTCCTCCTCTCCACAGTAGTTTTCCCAACAGGTTTATGCCAATCTTTTTACTCCTCCCCATCCATTTGGCTGTGCCGCTCACATTTAGTCCTTAAGATCTACCCTTACAAATCACTTTTGGTTTTCCTCTTACACTTTGGCTTTTATGGATGCAGTTGTGACCTGCGGCAACCTGGGAGTAAATTGAATATAGAAATGTATTCTGCCTCTGATGGAGGAAACTTCCCTAATCATGCGTTGTTTTCATTAATGCCATATTTTACTTCAAGCTTTGATCTGATTTGCTTTCTACAATCCATTTAACATCAATATTTTGCAGTGATTCTGTTGTGAAAGTATCTTTCATGTTATTTCTCTTTACCAAACATTTCTGTTTGCATACTGACAGATTTTTCCATTTAGTCCTAGGGGCTATGAATTTCTTTTGAACTGTGTTTTCCCTGCCTTCCCTGGCATTTGCAGCACCTCCTGATTTAGATTCAATATCTGAATTTAATTAGTATGCTCTCTTCCCTCACTCAGATCACTAAATCTGTCCACCAGGAGCAAAGGGAAAGGATGAGCCTGTAGCAATGTTTGCCATTGCAGAGGATCAGTGAGTGGCAATAAGCATGAACAGAGGAATTGTTAATTTCGATACACCACATTCCTGGGGAGAGAGCTGATGGGTTCTAAAGTCAGGCAAAATGATACATGAATGTTTAGTCTCAGGTGGCATCTTTTGCAGATAAATTTGAATTAAGATGCAATAAATTCATGGCCCTGCTTGTTAAAGCTGTCAGCAAAGAGTGCGAGGAGCCCAGCCAAGATATAACATGAGAATGGATTAGCATCTCACAATCTTCCTGGGATAAGGAAAACTCTAATCTAGCTGCATTCGTGGGATAGAAGTAGGACATCTGGATGACAGAATGCAGTTTGTCATCAACATGTAAGTCTTGATTAAAGATAACTCAGAGGTTCTGGAGAAACATAAATGAATGCACCAGAAACTCTCTGAGTGAGAATGACAGAAGCAATGGAACCTAAAAGATTCTTAGCTGGGATTTGTCATATATTTTGGTCTTTTAGACCCTGGCAAGAGCAGTGCCAGTGCTAGGAGATCAGTGCTTTGATCCAGTTGATGACAATCAATAGATTGCAAGGGTATATTTTATATGTTTAACAAATCAGCAGGTGCCATTTGGAGATGGATTACTCTGTCCCTTCTATCCACATGTGTTTGGCATATGTTCCATTATTTATGTTCTCCCCAGATAGATCAATAGATCTATAGATCTACTGAATAGGCTAATTTTTTTCTCCCCATCATTGTCATAATCTGAGAGCTGACTGATGACTCTAATACTTCGTTTTTCTTGCAACTTCTTTAACTTCACCCCAGAATCAAAACAAAAGGCTAATCCAAACTCACCCATTTTTCACCTGGAAGTTTGTGCATATATGTTGTGAATGAAGACACACTGACAGAAAACCTCACACCTCCTGATGAGTACAGCAAGTGTTATCTCAAAGGCAGCAAATAGGCTCAGATGTCCACAGAATACAGAAGTCCAAGACACAGGGAAATAGTGACAGTATGCACATTGTGGTCTTGTCCTTTTGTTACAGATCAGATAGTGAGTGACAACATGAGAGCATATGAGAAAAACACCAGTGTCCCAGTTTTCGTAGCCACCAGGTTCCTTTACACCATCATCTGCTATACCAAATTTACTTTTGGTTTGGGAGCTCCAAATCTCTGTGGGTTTTTTGCATCTGTTCTGGCCAAATGCAGATGGTGAGGCAGTAATCATCCCCTGGTCTTGGCTTAGCAGAGGAGAAGAATGGCTTACTGCCTTGCATGTGGGAGAGGAATGGTGGCAATTTGAAAGACCCAGGGGCTTGCTGAGGCAGCCAGTCAGAGACATTATTCAGGGTAATATCAGAGGGCTACAGTGCTGATATGAGGAAACATGAAATCAGCTCTTTCGCGTGGCTGTTCAAGTGGGCATGACTGAGGACTGCTTTCTGTGCTTCTTCATAGAAGGCAGTAGTTAAGAAAGCCACTGTGGCTTGTTGGACGTTCAAATGAGGGAAGGAAAGGATTTTTTATTCTGTGGTCGTGTCAAGGGAAGGATTTGGCAGCAGACAGGCATGCTGGAAAATTGTAGAGTGCTGGAGACAAAGCTATACTGACAACATAGAGTGAGTTGAAGGAAACCTTCCTTTAGGCTCACTGAAAAAAATAGAAAATAAGTTTGACAGTTATATCTCTATTTGTTTCTTTCTAAAATGGATTGATTTTTCCTCCAGAAATTTTGCAAAAGATGTAGGCACAAGTAGCAGACGCTTCAATTGCAAATTTGGAGGGCAATCTGTCTACCTTATGATTCTTATTCTAGAACCAGTGCCACGAAGTACCCATTTGCAGAAACATTTTAAGTTTTTAGCACATCTTCTTTCAAAACTTACCATTGGAGAAAACTTTCCAGGCTGGGATTTCAGTTTGCAGCACAACAGAGGAGTGGAGTAAGAGCTGAGGGGGGAAAGCATGATGTGTGTAGGCAAGAAGAAACAAGTTGGAGTCTCTCCACCTGCCTATTGTTAACTGACACACTTGAGCAAAACCAAACCACAAACAGCATCTAGAGACTTGCATCCTGCTACACTACTTTTTTATGTCCTCTCTATATTTTGGAGAGGCTGCACCTGACCTTTGTATGCACTGACTCTAGTTGTGCCAAGCAAGCAGTTCAGTAGCAAACGAAGTGGAAATAATTATTTTAATTAGTGTAATTGGATTACACTGAAGTGTTTTTGGGGACTGCTGTTCTGCTTCAGATGTTGTTCAAACTGTCCTGGCTGTACATCATTTCTAAATCAACATATTACATAGGGGTTTAGGCAGAGAAAAGGGAATTGGCCAGAAAAAGGCCTGATTTACTTCAGATTTGATATTTGATAACACAAGGAACATAGAGTGGATTGCAGTAGGTTTTTACTAGGACAGCAGATTTTTTTGTAAGCTGTCATCATGTGCACCTTATTTTCTCAGGAAGTCATGAGGTTATAGGTATTTTTTTAATCTTTGTTTCTTGCTTGTCATCAATAGCTGAAATCCCATCATCATCCCCTGTGAACAGAAAAAAACAGGAAAAAAAGCTCTGTGTTCCACAGGACCTTACCTTTTAACAGGAGCAGGTCATCACTCAGCTACCCAAAGCACTGAAGGCCCTCAGTCAGTATAAATCAGAGAGAAATAGTGGAGATCAGATTGAGACATGCCCAAAAACATGGGTATCGGTGGCTATATAGTTGCATCTCAAAAGGTATTGGACTGCAGCTGATTACAGCTGCTTTCAACTAGTAGAGGAAATGATGAACAAATCATCAGCATTATTTCCCTCCACAGCAGCTTTTTTGAGGCAGCCTTCCATAACCTTATGTACTTGACAGCATATTTTTAGCTCTAACACTTGGTATGGCTGTCTTTTCTCCTGAGAGAAACTGTGATTCTCACTAAGGAAACCCCTTGGACGCAATAAATCATTTACTGGAGCACAGTCCATTGCATTTCAACAGATCAGCATTTGGTACTTGGAGTTGGTGGCTGAGGTCAGGCAACATCAACCGTAAGGAAATTCAAATTCCGAAATTTCAGCGTTGGTTTCATTACTGGGCTTCTGCCTGTGTGTTGTGCAGGCTAAGACTGAATTGGGCTTTCGTGTAAACTGTTCTTTCACTCCTGTAGATCCTCTAAATGAGATTAAAAGGGATGATAGAACCAATACCTCCTGCCCTCAGTGAGATCATAGCAGGTTTCTTGAACACTACCTGAAGTCAGATTATGATGGCCAGAGTAAATGTTTGGTGAAGATAAGTAACTGGATGATAAAACTAAATGCCTGTGGGTTATCCAAGGAAACTGAAAGGGAAAACAGGCTGGGAGAAATTGTAAAAATAGTTTATTCACATGAACATCCAGTATTATATTAAACATGCCAAGTTTGGGATATACTAGAGCTTCTCTTTTTATTACATCCTTAACAGTCAAGTGAACATGGTTTTAGAAGAGTGGAATGTTTTAAGAAAACATTGCTGACCTAGATTTTCAAAATGGGTGAGCTTGAGGACACTGTCTTCATTTTATGCCTCGTTAACTTCGCCTGCTCTTCAGAGTTTCCATGGAAACTACCTCTTTGGTGACAGACAGAAACTTTTGATGGGTCAAGAAAGAAAAAGGTAACAAGAGGTATTAGGGCAGAGAATATGTTACAGAGCCCTAATGGAAGAAGGCAGTGAATGAACTTTGAACATAAACAAAGGGATGATAGTAGAAGACCATAAATGTCAGTGCATTGACAGTGAGGATGATTCAAAGTTACTATGGGATGTGAAAGCACAAACTTAACAGAGCATGACCTTGTTCTGATAGTTAATGAAGTTAAGCTGGGCTCAGGATAGAATAACAGAGATCAGTCTGACTTTGTCATTATGGATGAATAAGCATGGCTCCAACCCAAATTTCAAATGTGATGGTACTGAGAGAGTCTTCAAAGAGCATCAAGCGTGATGCAGCTTTGTGCTCAAGGCACCTGTAGTAAGAACACCCATGGTAAAAGCACACTTCTGCCCTACAGATGTATTGCACCCAACCCATTTCTAGGCTACTGTACATCCTGTACTGTCCCTGTCACTCTGGAAAGGTATCAGTAATGTAGCTACATGAGTGTATTACAGATTAAACTATTTGGCTTGGCAGGTATTTTAAGTTAATTATAGGTTGGTGTTTTCTAAGGACATCAGAAAATACAGTCAGCAGCTTAACTACTGGACTTATCTCTACAAGTGTGCTTTGTGACTGGAATTCAGTCATTAGCAATCTCTAGAGCCCTGTAAGGGAGAAGCACAAAAAAAAATAATGTTCATCTGTTCATCCTGGATATGGGGTAAGGATCAACAGTCAAATTTAAAAAATCCATTGTCAAGTTGAATGTGTCTTTACCTTGAATAAGAAGTACTTTCTCACAGTAAGCCCACCCTATCCTTTCCATTTCAGACTAAAATGTTTCCATTCTGCTTTGAGGAAACTTTAAATATGCATGTATTACTTCTAGTTTTACATCTGACAAATATGATCTCATAGTTTGTAAGTCAAAAGTGATAAGAAGTGTTTAGATTCTTGTCACAACATAAGTTTTCAGCAGAACCAGGCTAAAAAATATGCAGACAGTTGGACATTAGAAAATGGAGAGCTGTAGGTGTGATTCTGGCTCTAGTTTTGTGAGATTCTGGATGATTTATCTGATAATTTTCTCAAGCCTGTGTTTTCCAGTCTCTAAAGTAAGATGATGATATCTGTATTTTTAAAGGTACCTCTTCTAAGGTCTAGGAGTTGGAAGGTCTGCATACGTTCTGGGGGCATATGTGCCTATTTCTGTCCAAACAATAGTATTAACTGCAAGTGCCTTTTATTGCCTGAGTACAAAATTTCTTGCAAACAGAGCTGAATTGGGCTCCTGAGAGGGGGACAGGGTGATGGAGCTTGTCTTTCTCTTCCTTTTTGCTTGCAAGTTTAAGGACTGCTTGTGGTCATGTAGATGGTACATGAGATATAGAATGGAGGTGAGTCTGGCACAGCAGCCTGTCTTGAACACAAGCATCTATTCCATGAGGCACAGTTGGTGTGAAGACTCAGTGCTCATCAAGTTGCGTTAAAAATCTGGAATGTAAATTTGACAAGCTTCAGAACAGTGTCCTAGAGTTTAAAATAATGCTAGCCTCCTGCCCTGTCATTGCACTCAGTTGGGAGACAGCAAAATATTAGATGAATTGTGATGAGGTGAGGCTTTAGATGGGATGCTGGTGAGGCTCTGGTTGGAACTCTTGGCTGGAATTATGGACCATCTCCAGTTCCAGGGAGCTCTTCCAAAACAAAGACCCCAAACCTGGAGACCAGCATGCAGCAAGTCAGCTTCGTTCCTTGGGCTTTATTTGTGAGATTATGTTCATTGCTGGGAGTATCCTTATGAACTCACTACCTGCCTTTTCACAGGACATGGTTGTGGGTGACAAGGTGAACTGAGCTAGAGCTGAGGAATCCTGCCTGACTTGCTTGGTGTGTGTGTGTTTGTGTATATAAATATATATATAAAGAGTAACACAGAAAGCAGAGACAGTTTGTGTCATCACCAACAGTGACACTGCTCTCTCCACTTTCTCTGATGTGGCCTTGTTGCCATATCCAGTGTAATGGCGAGCCCATCCCTCAGCTTCTTAGCTTGTGCTGCCTGTGTGGGCCCTAGGCCCTGTCCATCCCTAAGCCTGACTGCACTAGGGGTGACTGAGACAGAGTTCCAGGCTCCTTCCCCTCTCTTTTCCCAGGTGTGGGGGTTTGGAGCTGGCTGCCATTTCTGCCCACTCTGTCTGTGGCAGACAGAAGCCAGTGAGGCTGTCAGGGACAGGAGCAGTGCTCTGTTGGACCTGCTCCCCCGGCAGGAGCCAGGCCCTGGTGCTGCAGTTGCTGCGTGGGTTTACAAAGCTGCCTGAGACTTCATGGAAACGCAGTAAGGGAACTGAGATGAGTCTGCTTGTGGTGTGAAGTGACCTGTGAAGAGGCTGAGTGGGGGTGAACCTGCTTTAGGGAGAGGCTTCTTGCAGCCGTGGACAATTTGACTGGCCTGACACTGCAAGGGGTTTCCCCTTGCCTATTCTTTGATCTACTGTGAACGGGTCATTTCAGGGGACTCTTGTTTATCTTTGAATTTTCAAAAGATCATGAAAGCACTGAGCAGAATAGACATAAAATAAAATAATACGCACTTTTTTAACATGGTGAAGTATGTAGAGCTACCTGGACAACAAGGCCTCTTTCAGTTCTTATTTTCATAATTATGTGGGCATGGTAATTTGTAAAAGCTCAATTGACATATGCAGCCTTGAACATCAAATTCTGCTCTCAATCTCATCAGCTTAATTAAAATATAGTTATATTCTGATTCATTAAACATGTTGCTGAAGCTGCTCAAGTGCTACAGCAATGTGCCTGGATGTAAACAAAGAGCTGGACACACCAAGGCATGACAAAGCAGATTGCTGGGTCAGGAGTGCTACAGATGGCTCAGTTGTAACAGTGATCTCTCAGTGGCTGTGTTCCCACATGTTTTTCCAATGTTTTGAATCAGCCTTTTCAAAGAAATCACCGAACTTTTCTGTTGCATGAGCACAGTCTTGGCTTGACCACAGGCCCATTGGCTCCTCTGGCTATTGGTCCTGCACCTCCAGCATCTTGCCCATTGTGACATAATACAGATATTTCCAAGTAATATTCCTCCTCACAGGGGTGGGGAACTGCTGTTGATCTGATTTCTTGGTAACTGGGCTTTTATGTACCCAAGGATTGTGAAACAGAGGCTGGAACAGGCCTTTTCCTCAGACCTCCTCTGGTTTCAGTTGTCACATCTATAAGCAGAAGAGATCATGCAACACATGCCCTCTCAAATCCTGTCAGCTGGGGAATAGTGGGATCTTTCAAGAGCAGGATCTGGTTAGTCCCAACTTTACCACTTCACCAGCAAATGTGTGTTACCCAAAGGCTATTTAGGAAGAAACATGTCATGATAATAACTGAATATCCAAAACAACATCTTATGACCAAATATTATGAAATCATCAGATTAAACACGGAAAAAATAGCAGAAGTTGCCAGGGCAGATTCCTCATTCGCTTTCATGTGACTATCTAATCTACCCTGACCTGCCAAGTTGCTTGAAAGGATGTTAGTGTCTGAGCTCAGGACATTAGTATTATAGCGCTTCTCTGTATTTGCTAGCCTGAGAACAGTAAGGAAAGCATGTACCAGAAGGAGATTGATGCTGGTAATGTAATTCACTGTTCTGGCTCTTTAGAGACAGAATTCACTGTAATGATCTTGTCTAAATTTTGAGAAGATTAAATCTAGGAAACTCTTAGGATGTAGAGGGGGGGTTTTATTATTACTTGTTCTGAGAAACAAATGCCTCCTCTTCGTGGCAGCTGCCTGACTTCATCACATCTAACAATGAAAGAGAGTACCTGACCTTCTTTGTAAGACACCTAAAGCAGAGATTATCCTTAATTATCCTCAATATTTGTCCTATAAATTGTCCTGTGGCAGTCAGAGACATGCCCTGGAAGCACACTTCCCTGGGGTGGCCCTGGGAGGCACTGTGTGCCTGTGCCAGCTGACTGAGAGGCACGGCGGGGTTAAAATCCTCCCTCTGCTTCCCCTTTCTTTCCAGAGATTAGTAAGCAAGTTGCTGAGATTTACCACAAATAACCTGATACCGTCACCTGAGGTCTTGCCGCAGGTGCTGCTGCTCCGGTCAAGAACAGGGCAGGAGCCAAGTCTGCCCTTTGCTCTTGTGTGCCAACAAGGAAGGGGGGACAGGTTCTGTGCACTCCCCCAGAGCCCAGAAGGTCCAGGTGGCATGGGTGGGGAGGGAGGCAGTGCTAGATTTCTCCAATTTTCCCTTGCCTGGGTGGAGAGTCCAAGTTGCAACTGAGTTATCTCAGCTACTGCAGACAACACCCTCCTTCCTGAAGCTCTCACAAAGTGTGATTAATTACATGATAAGGCTAGAGAATGGGTTGCAAGTGAGCAATAGCTTTGTTCAGGGGTTAACCCTGTGCCTGTGACCTTTGCATGGCCCAGTGCTGCTCATGCTCTCCAGCTGCCACAGACACGTGAACTCCAAGACCCCACTGATACTGGGGTAAGACAGGGCCTCTTGAGATTTGTAAACCTTTGGGCCTGGTGTTATAATTCCCTGGAAGTGCACTGTAATTTGCTTTGCTTTTTGAAGTTGTGGTGGGTTTAGGGTAGAATTGTCTTCACCTGCCGCCACCAAACAACCACACTTGGTGCCCAACAAGGATGGAAGGTGGGGGACAGGCAACAAGAAGCAAAGGTGTGACCACAGTCTAAAGAGTTGTAATCATCAGGATGATATCATCACACTGATAATTAAGATTATGAAAATAGGCAGATTTATTATCTTATAAGGTATTTCAATCACTAGAGAGTTTGGCTTGACACATTTAATTTCTTTTGAGTTAGTGTTTTTCACTATTGTACAACTGTCCTGACAAAACATCTGTCTTCTCATGTGGATATTATGCAAATTTCCCCTCCTAAACAATCATGAAAGCATCCTCCCTTTCATATTTGGAAATCAACCCTGTCCTGATGGAGCAGAAAGTCCCATTCTCCAGAGCCAAGGAACAACAGTTTTATTATAAGTTTACGTAACTTGAAATACGAAAGGGCCCTAAAATTTGCAGTGTGGAAAACTTCACAACATTATAAACCACTCAGTCTTCAGCAGAGACCAATTTATCCATGTCATATGACTCCATAGAGCCAGGAAACAATGCACATCTCTTCAGCCTTTCATGAACTCATTGGTCAATGTGATGAGTTTCTTAAGAAATAAAATATCCCATCATCACCCAGGAAGAGGTATTTTAGACCAGATGTACGACACAAACTTAATCAGAATTTACTGACTTCTTTCTGCAAGTAGTTGTCTGGTAGGGAAGGGGTTTCCTTATAGAGCAGTTCCACCTAAGTTCAGCTGAAGTCTGTATAGTCTTAAAATATTCAAGTTGTCTTCTTCAGGCTTAGAAACCAAAATCCAGCTGACAGCCTGCAGTTGAAGTATAAGCTTTCAAGGACAGAGGGAATTCCTTTATCTCTATGAAGTAATCACTATATGCCCTGAAGCATGAAGTAACCTTACTAGGCTACTCAATTTTTATTAAGGTCCAGTGAGTTAATTAAACCAAATTCCACTGTTTTCTTTCTGAGGAATTTATTGAACAATTTCCCCGAAGTTCGCTAAAATCTACCTAGCTCAATGGGTAATAGTAATTGTAATCAACTCCTCTCAGTTTTGCCTATTAAATTTATTTTGCAGATTGTCTCAACATGCAAGGTGTCATAAAGTCCACTTCTGCAAGGCCAGCTAGAAATTGCCTCAGGTTTTCATCATTGGGAAGAAAATAGAAAGTATAGGAACTCTTGAAAACAAAGAAAGAGAAATGCATTTTATGCTTTCAGGTGTTCTGGGACAAACAGATGAGTTTGACATCAGGGTCTCTCCCTTTAAAGTAGCCACAATGTATAACTTAAGTAGCAATATTATTTACAGTGAATAAATACCACCCTCTGAGTATTAAAAGCGGAGGAGGATAAAAGCAGAGGCCTAAGAAACGTGAATTCTTCTTGTAGTGCAGAGAAAGTGCAAGGGATCCCAGGACTCTGACATACTCATCCAAGTCACCAATGCAATCAATCCTAATACAGCACTTCGTTATCACTGCTTCCCACAAAATAATTCTTCTTCCACTTCCATACCACCCTGCTGAGCAACGCTTGGAAACCAGCTGTGCCAACACCGTGGGCTCAAAAGTTGATGTCCCACAGGGTGACCAGTGCCTGTGAGAACCCCCCTCCTCTGTGGCCCCTTGATCCACTGCCTCAGTGGGTGCCAGAGGACAGGGTGCGTCCCTCCGAAGCGCAGATCTACGCGTCCTTGTCCTTCTGCTTCAAACTAAATCAACACAAAGGGGAAGGTGAGGGTCCTCGTGAGGCATTACTTGGGATCAGGGAGCAGAGCCTGAGCTGTCCTCTGTGTGAGCTAACTCCTGGGTCAAACCTCAGGACACAGCCCCTTCAGATCCTCTCGATGTGCGTGCGCTGGCAAAGCATCATGGATGCTTAGGCAACTGTTATCAGATCTCTGTTTATAAATACAAGATTTTGAATTTGGCTTGAGTGCTTAAGCTTACTAGCAGGCAGGCTTCCCCCCCAACAAAAGCACAATAACAACCAGAACGAACAATCACTGTTTCACCTCTCCCACATTAGCTATTAATAATGTTAATTTACTTCCTTTGAGAGATACCATATGGTCCCCTTCCTGATCCCTCTACAGGCATAAGAAAAAACTAAGGAAATTAGAGAGACTCCATAACACTGATGGCCACATCCAATGTCTTATCAGACTTCCTGTTGTTGGAAGTATTGTTTTCCTTTAAAGATTAATATTTACAATGGTTACTTAGTTATCTTAGTTCATTTGGTGACCATTAAAGATTCCAGCCCTGAATGCGATGAATGAACCTCCTTTTATTTGTCCTTGATGACTTATTTGTCTTGTGCCTCGTCTGGCTGAAAATCAAGGAAAATAATTATTGGGTTGGGCTTTTACTGCAATTTCATATGAGGGTTCAAAGTGCATGTTTCTGTTTGTTTTAGAGTGGGAGCCCTTACCTGCTTTTCTGCTGATGTATGCATATTTAAGAATATATATTTTCTGATTAGAAGCAAAGTTAAAATAGGTATTTTCACCTATTATTCTTAAGTTGCATGCCTTGTTTGAGTATTCCTTGGGGAAAAAAGAGGATGTTTCACATTTCATCCACAACTGGATGTACAGCAGCCATAAAGGGGGGTCTTTGATGGGACAGAAAAGGCAGCATGTGGCTGTGCACAGACTACAGGAACAATAACCCAGTTCAGAGCCTGTCCTTAGTTTTCCCTTATGTATCAGCTGAAGTTCAAGGGATTTGTCAGCAAAGGCTAAAGACACAGTCATTTTTCTCCTGTATTTTTTAATAAAAGCCCAAAGGCAAAGCAGGAAGCAGTCACTCAGTGTGACACAGACGGGGATCTCAATCCAGCTGCCTGCTTCCAGAGCTACAGAGACATTTCTAGGCATGAGGGATTTTGAAGCCACCTTGAGTTGTCTTTGTTCCTGCTAAAGAGGAGTACAAAAATGCCCTTGTACTTACAGGGGTACAATAGCCAGCCCAGCTCTCTGGAGAACACCACCAGAGGAAAACATGGTCCATATTATGAATTGCTGGGTTATAACTAACGTGCAGCATTACTGCAGGGATGAACACAGGCGCATGAGCATGCCCTGGTTTTCCCCTCAGCTTGGACTAGAGGCACACCTTGCCTTCCCTGGAAGTGGGAGCTCCTACCAGTTCATCCTCAGCTGCCCTTAAAATAGATTCATTTCCATCTTTGTAAGCAGAGCCCCTGCAAGTGCACTTCTGGTGGTAATCCCCATGCTGGGCACCTCTCCATGCATCCTTCCTACCCCAGCCCATCAGCATTTTCTTGAGCAAAGTCCCCTGGACCACAAAGGCCAGATTCAGCCAGGTCTGTTTCAGATGTGATAATCATTTTGCAGCATGAACCGCCAGACCCTCACAAGCGAGGCAGTTCTCAGGCACAGTTGGCTCCTAGAGAAAGGATAATTTATAATCATGACACTTCCAAGGTCTCTCTCTTTTTCTACCCCTTCCCCCTCCCAGTCCTCACTCTCATCCCAACTGGTGAACATGGGACAGACCATCCCAGCCTGTGCAGGGGGAGGCTGCTTTTCTGCTTTTCCTTGCAGAATTCTGTCTCATCCTGAAACAGCATATTTGATGCACTTTTATACTGAAGTCATTTGCCAAATGACAGATGTTTGTGATACGATAAGAAATGTGGCGCAGTGGCCAGCAGTGCTGCAGAGCTGCTCGTGTTCCTAACCTGAATCACAAATGAGATAATGCTTTCTTATCTGTTAAAAAACACCAGCAACTGCACGTATAAATAACACGTCACCAAGTGCCAGCTGTTTGTGCCAATGACATTTTTCTTAAAAGAATAGCTCCCCCCATCATCTGCTTTCTCTCTTGCAGAAAATCTGCAGCTTGTTTGCAAGTGCAGCAGAAATTATGTTTTTTTCTTTTTTAAGCTGCAGTTACTTTAAAATAATTCCATATGAGCAAAAACCAGCTTTTATGGCTCAGGTTTGGGCACTTTTTTGGGGTTTTTTTTGTTTGTTTGTTTTGGTTTTTGTTTTTTGGTTTTTTTGCTACTTCCTTGTCCTTTTTCTGCATCTGTCTCTGAGCAGAAGAAAGTAAGTATCACTGCTGCTTTCTGTCTCTTGGAAAATCATTCTTGCAGACCTTGCTGGCTTTCCATGATTTCAGGGCTTCTGTTCTGAACAATATGGAAGAAAGTTACTTAGTGTTTTAAATTTTTTTTTCTGAATTTGAAAATGTGAAAGAGAACAGTAAATCACTTTTCTTAGGGTTTGTAAAAGGTTTTTTGATACCTTGAATTTAGATTGAAGGTAAAACCACCTCTAGAATCCCAGACACAGAAGAAAGCAGGCCTGCTCACTCAGTAACCTTTACTGTTAATTCTTGCAGACAATAGAGCTTAAAAATCCTACCAGGTGAAGTTGTTCTGGTAATTGATCTGCTCGATGTTTTATTAGGATAAAATTGAGAAACATTTTTCAGCATTTTGCCAGCTCAGGCAGGGATATATTTCTGTTACAAATGACCTTCTGGGAGAACTTGACTGCAGGGACATGATTCATTGGCAGCCTGCTGGTGACAGCCTTGTTTCTATTGTTCTAAAACTCCGGCTTCACATTTCTCCTGTTAGATAAGCTGCAAACATTAACTACACAGTGAGCTACAAATAAAGTGTGATGTAAGAATTAAGCCCATTATCTGATTGGCAGTGCAGGGCCACTCTTCCAGGTTAAGGGTTTGAGCAGAGGTTTTGTTTTTTGTTGGTATTTTTGTTTTTTTTTAAAGCAAAACTTTGGCTTCTAACATTAAGGGTTTGAACAGGGGTGGGGTTTTTTTGGTTTTTTGGTGGGTTTTTTTTGTTGTTTTGGTTTTTGTTTTGTTTCGGTTTTTTTAAGAAGAACTTTGGCTTCTTACATTACTGAAAGCATTGTCCTCCAAATATTCCTTTGGAAGCTGCAGTGTATATATATAGTGTGAGCTATAAATAATCTGGAGCTAGTTCTGCACAGTACCAGTGTGCAGAGATATTAAGGACAGATTCTGATTTTTATGGCTACACTGGGGCCACTGAGAAAAACCAGTCTGAAATGGTGGCTTTTAAATTTTATTCAGTATGTTTAGATTCACACCAAGATAAGAATCTTGCTGGGGCTTTTATATGTGTTTTAAGGAATAAAGGAATTTGGTGGCCTCCATTTAATCTTCATTTGAGTTGGAGATTACTTGTCAATTTCTGGTATTCTTATTTAGGACTAATACCAAGGCAAATGAATTCACTCTTAAATGAGGAATGGCTTGATTATCATGCTAGCTGAAAAATAAGTCTTTATACTCCCACAGCTCAGCTGCTGTGAGTGGATGTGCATAAGGACTGAGAAATGGTTGCTATTCAGCTCCTTCAGATGTTAGGATGACTTTCAGCAATTGAATGATTTATGATAATGTTGATATTCATGCAGGCTATTCGACTGCCAGGATAAAGACCACAATGCCTGATCAGTCTCTTTTTCCTCAGGCATGTGGTGCTTACAGGCTGACATTGGAACAAAATTCTCTGGCTGAAGCAGTATCTTCCCTGCTGCAATGGGGTGGAGGCTGTGGGCAAGGGGACAAGAAGAAAAGTACCTGTTTATAATGGATTATCGACCATGTGTTATCTCTTCTGCTGTAAAATCTTAACAGGACAAAGCACAACAATGTTATTAAGGGCATATGAGGCAGGGTCAATGCCAGGGTATTAACCTTACTTAGCAAATTTGTGATATAATAGATCTCATGTTTCCACGAGGACTTTTTCAGCAGCTTCTGATCATGCATTAAAACTCGCTGCACTCTGTTGCATCCTTTCTGAGATTTGGACAGCAAGGAGAAGGGCTGCTTGTGCTGTTTGCTTGTTCCTTTTAACATCTGTGCAGTTTTGAGGCATCATTCTGGGTTCCTAAATCCTTTTTTTAGCTTGTCAGGTACACCTGAAAGGATGAGTTAGGCCACCCACACAGAGATGCTTGGTGGAGGAGGCTGCTGGGCCTCGGTGGTACATGATGGGCCCCCGTGGAGCACTTTGGGGTTCAGTCCTGTGGCAATTTGCTGTGCAGTGGATTGCAGGATTCAGTGGAGCAGCTTTCATTCATACTAGTGAATTCCTGGTGACTTGTAAAGTGTTTGTTGATGTCTGTGATGATCCATAAGACTTAATGCATCAGTGCATCACTTCCTTTACCAGCCAGTTTATTTAACAGACTTCTCAATCACTTCTGGATCAGGACTTCACTCCTGCTTGCACTTATCCTCTTGTAAGTTGTCCTGACCACTCTCAGAGGCTGTAGAAAGGGGGCAGGAGAGATAAGAACAACCTCTTTTGTGTATTCCTTTCAGGTCCTGACTCACTGCACAGGGACCCTGGAAATGGGCCATGCTGAAGTGCACTGCAGGCAGGGCCCATTGCAGACCCTGGGAAACATCTCAGAGCTGCCTTCAAGTGCTCTAGTGCATGCCAGAAAAAACAAAGGACCTTCAAGGACCCCAAAATCACTCCATCCCTCTAAAACTGCTGTGCCTCCTTCTGTCTTGCTTTGTGCAGTTGGGACAGCTGGGAACAGGGAACTGTCTTTCTACAGATACACTGATGTTCCCAGGCCAGTGACACCTAAATATGAAAGTTAGTAAAGCTCAAGGACTAAAAGCACACCAGTGCAGCTCACCCAAATCCCACTGCTGTGAGCTCCTTTCACATCCAAGACCCCACTGCTCTTCCCGAGTGGTGACAGCCCACCCAATAACCTCTGCCACCCTCTTGAGTTCAACTCTGGCTGTGCCTGCCCGTCTGCAGAGATGCATTTCTTGATACAACAGGAGCTGGCCAGATATAATCCCAGCCTTCCTTTTCAGTTCTGCACCCTCATGTGGTAAATGTCTTTACTTGTGTCATTCCACTGACCTTTTATATTGGTGGTTCTTCTTGATAGCAATAGCCCTAGAGCTCAAACTTACAGGTGAGCACATTTTACTCCTTAGTCTTAGCTCTGATACTGACTGTGGAAACATCTCCCCCTGTCTTCAGCTGGTTTCAGGTAGAGAAGGGAGTTTGTGACAGGCATAGCTCTGTTATTTATCTGGGCTGGTGTGAGTATTTTCCCAAAGAATTTGTGAAATACTCTCTGAATGATCAAAGGCACAAGCATGTGACTCCAGGTCATTGGAGAGCAAGCTATTTAAAAAGCACTAAAAAAAGCAAATCTGAAAGACTATCTGGCACTAGAAAGCACTTAATTTAGAGAAGTGCCCATGTCGTGAGTGAATGTCTTGTCATAAGGCAATATTGCAGCATTCCTCAGGGCTAGCGCAGGTCCCACTTTTGTGTGTGACACATGGACAGTGCCACACTGAATGTAAATGTGTTCACATACAGTTCAAATACCCTTGGCCTGCAGTCTTTTTTTCTTTTTTTTCTTCCCATCTATTTGGCCCCTGCATCACTGGGCTGTCTGGCTGATTCATACAGTCTTGTGCACTATCAGTTTCAGCTTCCCTGATCTCGTTTCGGCATCTGTGCCTTTCAGCATCTTCGAAGAAAGCTATTGTAATTCCATGAGCCTCCACGTTTGTAGGATCATTGTCATTTCTTAAATGCAGATAAAATGTTTCTATCTTTGGGACTGAAGATTTGATGTCTCAGATGAAATTGTTTTATCATCATATAATAGAGTTAAGCTTCTTACTTTGAGAATTGTTGGAGTAAGGCTTACTGCTCTCATGGCAATGCCTACTTGCACTTATTTTCCATGTCTCTGTTTCCTGCTGGGCTGGTTTAGGGAATAATAATCTAATGAAGGGCAAGAAGAAACAAACTGTGGTGAACTATTCCCTTTGCACTCTTTTTATTTCGAAGAGTTCATCTCCTTTCAAGGACTATGTGAATTTTTCAGTTTCACATATAAGACTTTGTCTAGATCCTTTCCTTTGACAGGTACAGGATCACACAGGAAGCCCTATGAACTTTCTGACAGTCATTCTCACCCAGAATTGCAGGTTTTTGGTGAATTCCCTTGCTGCTTTGTAGGATTATTTCACCAACTGTTTTTTCCCCTCTACAGTTTATATGATTAATGGGCACACATTCAGAACTGATAAATGAGTAAAATGAGCAGAAATTATTATCTTTCCTGTAATAAATTGAGCAGAGTCAGTCCCTTATCATCATTTTGTGTACGGTCCTTGGCACTGGGAGCCTTACCAAGATGTCCCAGCCCAACTCTCCTCATTCAGCTCCCTGGGAAGGCTGTCAGAGTGGCCAGCAGAGTTCACCTTAGAGTTTCTCTTCATGCCTTGCTCTGCAGCTGTTACGTGATTTGCAAGCGAGGTTTCTTTTTCTTCAAAAGCACTTTTATCTTTTGAAAACCTTCCCAAGAAACCCCCCCTTCCCTAAATTATTCATGTTTAGGATAGGCCTAAACCTTCTGGTGTCCTGAGGTCTAAAATACATATATTGATGCTATCTGCTAGAGTCTTGTCTGTCTTGGCAGTGGTAGGAGTGACCTGTGGACCTTTAGTGACATGAGACACTGTGATTATATGTGTCTTTTAAAGCCAGGATGGAGATGCAGCTGAACTCCACTCCTTTACCCTTTGACATCCACTTTTTCTGAAAAAATATATTCTAGTGTCATATTTCAATGGATCGATAAAGCATGTGTCCTTTCTACTAAAAGAAACCAAAAATGAAAGTATCTTTGACAAGATTAAACCAATGACCTTCCAACCCATTTCCTTCTAACATTGCTGTTTGGTTTCTTTGGATCAACAAGAATAGCCCAAATATTAATATTAGCTGAATAGCCTTGTAATCTCAAAGAGAAGAACTTTTCCCAGTGGGGGGAGTCTCTCTCTTAAAAGGGCCCTTTGTATTTTCTTGGATGTTTTACAAATGCTGCACCTCTACACAAGAGCTTCATCCAGATATGAAATAAGCACTTCAAAGTGTGCTTCCGTACACGCCTGAAATGGGAGCCCCTGTGCATTTGATAAATCAAATGGGAGTCTGATCTGATTATACAAATATCATGTACTACAATGGCTATGCTCTAATTGGTTTTTCAGCCATGAACCTTTGATATTGGCCCTTTTCTTCAAAAGGAGGTTTTATCTCCTATACTGGTCAAAATATTTTTAATTGTCAACCTGTTTAACACATTCCATCTAGTCCATGTGTATTACCAATCCTTCTCTAATGTGCATTAACAAGATGAATAAGATTATTCTAATTTTGGAATCTCTTTTACATTTAACAGTGCAGTTTTTCCTTTATGTAGAACACTACTCATGAAGACACATTTTCTAAGCAAGAGGTTGGATTAGTTTTTGCAGATCTCAGGTCAGTCCAGTGCTCTGTCCTCTCTGGCAAAATTTTTAATTCCCTCCTAGCTGAAACAAATCCAAATACATAAATTTAAAAGAAGAAAAAAGCAAAATCCAACCACAACCAGACAGTTGCCCACAAACCTTGGAAGTTCTGTCCATCAGGATCCCCCTGGCTGGAATTGGAGATGTCACCGGCAGAGATATTTCAGGTACACTCAGCTCAGTAGCAACAACCACACTAGCTTCTCAAGTCCATTACTTTGACATCTTCAGCAGTTTTCTATTTCATGATGGCACAAGCGAAGGCAGAAGGCAAACCTGATCTCTGTGCACTCTCGTAAGCACAGAGTGCCAACAAAACACAAGATGAAAGTGAAAACCATTTGCAGTTCAGTAGGGATCTGCAACCCTTCTGCAAGTGTAATACAGTGACAAACAAGTGATGGTCTCGTGCACACCATTACAGGAATTTATCCATGCTGGTGATGTGCTCTGATGCTCACCAAGTTTCATGCTAACAAAGCATGGCTTTGTTTTCCTCACCTGCTGTCCAGCACTGCCAGGCCGTAGGGTTTGCCCTCATACTTGGGGGAGAAAGAAGCCCTGATGTTAGCTTCAGTGGTTGCCTTTCATGCTGAAACATTTTCAGCTTAATCTCTTTTATTGGCAGCATCCAAAGTCAGATGTTTAAACCTCATATGGAGACTGAATAATTAGAAAATGGGATTGTATCCAACTGCCTCATGTATTCACATGTGCCTGAGTGGTGAAAAGTCACAAATATCTTTCTTCTCTCTCCCTCCTTGACTGATCTTGAATAACTTTATCCCTCTCAAGTGCAAGGGGTGGTGTTGTGTCCTTTCATACACTTTAACTAGTTTCCCTTAGTTAATACTCAGTATCACCTGGTTTCCCTTCGACTCGAGATTTATATTTTATGTTTTCCCAAGGCAGGTATGAAGGCTGGCTGCACCCAGGTGCTGCTGCTACTGCTAAGCTTCCACTTCACATTCCCCAAATTCCAGTCTGGTGTGTCTAGGCAGATATCTCTTGGCTGTTTAAATTGAAAAACAGTAACATTGAAATACACTGAGGTTAAAGAGAAAGTCAAACAACTGCTTTAGGCTTAGAGTAAGAGAGTACCAGCTGAGAGAGATTTTGTGGGAAGAAAAGCTACAGGAACTCGTCTTTTATGCAGGAGCACCTCTACAGAGATGTGTAGGCTGAATAAGGATATGATGTGAAAATAGGAGAAATGGGTAGTTGAAAAATGGCCAATTGTTTCAATTCCAGGGAAATTCCAAAGCAGGACTTGCTGTAGCACATCCAAACTGCAAATGTTCTGACAGTTTTAGCATTTTTAATGGTGTTTTCAAGATGTCTTCAAACCACTGTTGATTTTCCCCCTCTCACCGCCCTTTTATCAGCAAGCAAAGATGACACAGCAGAGTGGGAAATTAGAATATTACAATGTTCACTACCCACACAGTCTCAGTGACCATAAAGAGAAAGACAACCTGACGTGCAGAAAACCAGCTGTGAGAGTTCAGCTGCCTGCATGCGTGTGTGCAACAGAGAGAGTGCAGAGTGTGGGTGATGAAATCGTGTCACTGCATGAGGAGTGGTTTGGGCACAGTAATTGTTCTGTCTGAATGATCGTGTCATGCAAGCAGGGAAAACAATGATGTTTTCAGACTCTGCAGAAAAGCAAAATTCTTGCTTCTGCCAAGCACGGCTGAACTTTGCAACCAAGAGCTTAATGCCATACCAGGTCAGTTGGGATATAATTGTATCTAACCAGAACAGTCAAAAATTGGAGTTTGCTATCAACTGGCTGAATGACACCCAGAAATTCTTTCCAAACTTACAAACAAGCAAAGAGACAAGTTTGAACCTGAACTCCGGGGTAATCACGCCCCTCCAGAGCATAAACAAACATGGCACCAGCTAGAAAATTATTCTTGAGGCATCACTTTTGACTGATGCAGATGAGAAGTTTCCAAAGCTGGGGTCGCGACCCCGAGGAGCGCTGATGGAAGGGAGGTCATGAGCCCGGAAACGAGGGTGGGAGCCGACAGGCTTGGGAACTGCTGCTGTAGGCAGATGAATGGTCACGTCAAAGGGGTCCCCTTGGAATACCCTTTTTCCCCTCTCCTGTCTCAGAAGCAGTAAGTAGTGAAGTTTAAAGCTGACGAGACTGGCTGTTTATAGCATGCTGCTGTATTTTTACAAGTATCCCTGGAAATGAGCCCAAGATGATTAGGGAGATAGGAGCAAGGAAAGCTCTTGAGGGAAGGATGTGGGACAAGGAGAAGAGGATGAGAGGCAGGTCTCTGGGAAACAGGATCTGCCAAGCAAAAATAAGATTCATCAGTTTCAATGGGAAGAGAACAGAGGCTTTTTAAGGTTGCAGGGGAGTTTTAAAGTCTAGCTCAGAAGGTCAAATTCTTCCCCATTGAGAAGTTTGAGGGATGTTCTTGTGTTCCTTTGCTGTGAGAAGCCCCTGGTACTGAACTGGATACCTTGGTGTGGAAGTAAACACAAGGTGGGATTTATGTGTGGCCAGAGTAAGGTCTGTACAGCTAATATATACACAGAATAAGATTATTACCTCTAAGTGAGCCTCCAAATAGCCTCCTCTACTGTCCTTGTGTTTCAAAATCTACCAAAGCTAGGCCCTGCATTTATGTATGTTCAGAGTAAGACACTGTTATTGGGGACTGGGTGGTTTACTTTATAATGCTCATACAATGGAAGAAAGTGGAACAGACCAGCAAATTAGTGTAGCTTACATTACTAATTTTGTATCATGTCATTATTAAGAAAAGCATTTTAAGTTTTAATAATATCATCTTTTGTAATTCCAAACTGGCTTCAATACAAGAGGAGCATCAGCACCGTGAAATGGATACCTCGAACAATCCCAGGGCATGGAGGAGACAAGCAATTTTTGGCAATTAGGTGGGAGCATAGCAATAGCATAGGTTCAAGTCAGGGGTGGGAAATGGGCCTGGAGGGGATAGGCCAACAGAGGCCATCGCTGAAAAGCAAACATTAGGTGTGTGTGGTGCAATACCTGGCTACGTGCTGGGTACAACGCAGACGTAAAGTCAACACCACTGTGTGCTATTTATTTAATAGTGCTGTGCTGAGAGGTGTTCACTGACAGGAAGGGTTTTATAACCCTGCAGCTACAGGGCTTCCTGGGTGCTGTCTTTTAGGCTCAAAGATGGCAGGGACAAGTCCTGCTCAGGGCTGAACAAGCTTCTGTGAGCCACAGGAAAAGGCAGAGCCAAGCTGCCTGGCTACCCCAATTGCTGCTACAGAAACTGAAATAAATGCTGGAGACAGAGGAGAGGTGAGTGAGACCCTGAGAACAAGGAGAGATAGGGTTTCTTGAGCTTTAAAGCCACTGGCAGGGCAGACCTAGGGACTTCTGCACAGGGAAACTCTCTGCCTCTGCTTGTTTCTAGCAAGTTAAAGATTTTGTAGACCTTTTCATGATTAAATGAATTCATGTCAAGCATGTACAACTTCAAATAGCAGCTAATTGGTCAAGCAAGTGATGCCTAATCTTATGTTCTCTGTTGAGGGCCTTGGGAGTTTTTTTCTTGAAGGCATGTAATTTAGCAGGATGGTCCAGACTGAATTTGTAGGTGAGATTCAGTAAAGGCTTTTACATGCACATCTCCAAAGTGCCAGCTGTAGAGATTGCTCACAGATGTACTTCAGGTGTGGCCTGATTAGTGTGGAACCAGTCCATGTATCCAGTTCTGGTGAACCATCATGGACCAGTCCCCACAAGTTTCTTTTCAGGATTTAAACCAAACCTTTGGTTTGTTTGAGAAATTCCAAGTTTTATTTTCATAATTACCTTTAGTTTTGGAGCTGCCCTTAAGGCTATCTGGAATCTACTGAAACATGATGAACTCTAAATCAAAGGTTTCTGTATTTCATGTTAAATGCCCAGAAATCAAGTATGAGGTTTCTGCTCCAATCATGTGGAAGTTCATTTTAATTTCCAAAGCATACTGTATTTTCTTTTAAGAAACTGATGAGTTCTGTTTAATGCTGAGGTCAGAATATATAATTTCAGCCTGGCTGTTTTTTCACATCAAAGCATGTGACTTCACTTTCCAAAACATTTTTCTCCAAATATCTTTTTCCAGTCTGGAAAATAACCCATGGGAAAATAATACAAATCTCATAATGATGCTTGAAATTGTCATGGTTTTCACATGTGACTGGTGACCATGCAAAGTAAAGAAAGGGTCTAATGTTGCAGGATGTTTATGGTCAGTTTGTGTTGTGATTTAAGTGTTTGGTGCCTTTAGTGCAGTAATAATCTAGCCCTATGGCTGACCCAGGACTGATCCATCTCTTCAGGTACACCTAATCTCCAGTGTGCTTCAGTCAGGTTTGTTTGAAGTTTTTTCTCCTTGATACTACCTGAAAACACTTTAAGGTGTATGGTATCCTCCTTACAAGGAAATTTTTCGGGGGACTGTCAGGAATGTTTGATTCTCACATGCAGTCTGACTATTCCCATTCTTAATTCTTCCTGTTACTGCTGGTCACAGAACTCATTTCTGTGATGGCACCCTTAAAATAAACTGCTATCAGGTTCATAAGTCAATCGTTGACACATAATGTAAGGGCTCATCCCTGTCTTCCTACTGGAGCTCCTAAATACCAAAGGGAATTCTTCCTGAACAAAAAAAAATCCAAAACAAAACTTAACGGGTTTCAGCCTATTAGAAATCTAAGCCTTCAGAATAAATCCTTTACCTAAAGTATAATTCTCTCAATTGAAAGCCAGGGATGATAAAAATGCTAGATTAAAAAAAAAAACAACAACAAACAAAAACCAAAAACAAACAAAAACTATGAAAACAAATAAGCAAATAATGGGCTTTTCTTGCTGGAGGCTGTTACAGGGCAGAGCTCTACAAATAGATCAATTCACACAATGAAGGGCCTTTGGATTATAAGTTTTCTGTTTGTAGACAGCAGACTGTCTTTGTATTTCTATATTAACAGGATTTCTCCCAAGGAGCTGTGACCTTTAATCTCATTATGTATGGATCTGTGTATGTGAATGTGACATATGAATTTGTTACCAAGATACTATTTGAAGCAAACATCCTAAGGCCTTCCAAGTTGGCAAGTTGATGCTGATTTCTGAGTCATCCCAGCCTAAAATATTATTTTGTATTTTTGCAAAATTTTGGACTGTAGAGGGAACATCAGCCATCTTACCTGACTGATGCTATCAGGTGCTTTCCATCATTTTCCTCATGTATGTCCTAGAGACAGCCAGACACAGACATCAGCCTGGATACAAATGGCACTGCAGCTAAACAGGGTTCAGTTTATCAGAAAGGTGGAACAGCTCAGTTACCTATAGCAACTTATCTATAGCAGGATAGGGACTTGACAGGTTCTTTCAAGCTCGATGGAATTTGAAAGGAAAGCAACCCTCATGTGTTGCTTTCCTCACCTTCCTTCTCGCTTCTTCTTCCCTGGATAGTGCCACCTCTTCTTGGTTTATGCAAACACACACTGCTACTGAGAGCTTTTCCTGCTGTGCTGGTTCAGTGCTGGGACAGGCATGGTCATGGCAGATCCAGGCATGGGCAGCACAGAGAGCATTTGTGAAATGGGCTGGGGGGCTCCAGCCTGGGCCACAGTGTCTGGGCTCCTGTTAGTCCCTTGGTTCTAATTTATACAGCAGTGACTACTAATTAACAACCTGTTAGCTAGTTCTGAGAGTTATTCTGGAATGTGGCCTTTAGTAATAGGGGATTGATAAATGGCAGGGGATTCACTTCCAGTCCTGCACTCATTCCAGGAATCCTATAACAGTGCACAATATCTCTTGGTGCTGCATAATATCTATTTCTGAATTCTAACTGCAGCTGAGGCTTTCTTTTTTTGTCCTGCTGGAGTTGCTGAGATTGTTTCATTTGTCAGGGGAGTATGTTCAAAGAAGAAATCCTAAAATATGTTGAATAAAAATATATTTAAAGTATTTCTACCCTATCTGAAATGTGATTTCTCAAGATCTTGCAGAATGTCTGTAGCTTAGCCAGCTGCAATATTAATGGCACTTCATGAAAAAGTGCCAGAGCCCTATAACTTTCATGTAATTAATGAATTGTAGATACCACTCTCAGCACAAATAATTAGCAGGATTTATACTGCGTTCTCTTCACGAAGAATGAGTCACTTCTCCCACACTCAAAGCATGCAGAAATTCTCAGGGAAAATGCAGCTGAGTACATTTAATTATTATCATTTCATTTAGCTATTTTTGGGGTTTGATGACAATGTCACCATAAATGAAATCTAGGGCATTTCATACCTTCATGCCAGGAAGCTATCCTTGTAAAGGGAGGACATGGCCATTATAAATTAGTATAAGTGATGAAAATTATTTCTATGGACATTCATTTTTTGTAGAGTGAAATTTTATTGAGTAGTACCTCACTTTCATTTTCCAGCAGTCCAAAAGTGAAACTCTTAAACACGTTTACAAGCAGAGGAGCTGACCTTCAGGAACTCACATGATTTCCAGCAACTTCCCATACATAGAATTGAGATAATGAAAGCAATGAAAAAACTTGCCATTACAAGTCTCCTGAAGCTGGCAGGTGTTATCTCTGTGTAGCCACGCTCCCATATGTATGGCATAAGGCTCTCTTCCCTTGTGTTCCAAGAATTTATATCACTAATAGTTCAGAGAAGTCACAGTCCTGAATTTTATCTGTGGTAGACGATGCTGTGGGGACTTTGGAAACTCACAGTGACTGTATCTAGTTGAACAAAATGTACAACCTCTTGTGTAGCTAACTTTTAATAGCAAAATCAGTAAGTAAACCTGGGGTAAATAATAGTGTAACACAGGTAACAAATTTACCAGGATCAAAGAAATAGACTCTGGGAAAGGAAGGGTCTGCATGGGCTGAGATCCTTGTTCAGCTGCATTGGAACAGGTCAATTCCTCCAGCCTAAGGTGTTCCTGCTGCCTCATCTTAACTTGTCCTTGGTGTCCCTGAGACAGGTTCTGTGTCCTGAGCTGCATGTGCCCTTTCTCTCTGGGTACCTATGAAAGCACCATGGAGGAGTTTGTGCAGCTCAGTTAGATTTATGTCTTTTGCTGTCTTGCTAGTATGGTTAAAGGAGAGTTTGGAAACTATGAATAGAATCATTATTTCAAATGTGGTCCAAAAGTTTGTATTTTCACAACTGTGTCTTTTCAGAGAAGAAAACTGAGCTAAGTTGGAATAAAAGCAATTGTGGGATTTTTGGAAGGGAGTAGATGGCACAGGGAAAGCAGTGTGTTGCAAGTGGGTAGATCCAGCCCATGGGTACCCGTTTTGAAATCCTTGTGGTCTGGATAGTGACCAGATAGATTTTTCAGCCTGAGGCTTCCCCACCCCACTGAGGAAGATTTCCTGCTGCTACAGAGCCCAAAAAGTGCCTGAGCACCCTGAAGTCCCTCTGGCACTTATCAACAAAAATACAATTAAAGCACCTTTGCAGCAGAGTGTTTGCAAAGAGAACTGGAGATCATTGCTGTCTATACCCTACTTTTCTGCAGGCTGCTGTCTTGATATATTTCTGTATCATCAAATTTCACCAAAATCCATGTTTGAAGTGCAGATTTTCTCCAGACAAACTGTGGGCTATGAGCTCTGCAAAGGCAGGAGCCTGGCCTGTGCAAAAGCATTGACTGCTGGATGCAAGATGGGATCTGAAGTACAGGGGTCTGGAAGACAGAAACTTTGTGTTATGTGGCCTTTCTGTTCTTATAATTAGGATATGATTATGGTTGAGCTCTTTCTTTCATAATACACTCCTGTGATGACTCCCAAACATACTCCTTCAGAGAGAGTCTGCAGCCAGCTATCCAGATAATGGAGAAGGGCAGGGAGAGGGAGGGGAAGGTTGCCCACTGCTAATGTGAAATATGTGCCAGTGAGACAGTAACTAGTCACTGTGTCCATCTTCTATCATGCAGAAAGTGCATCTCCTTAGAACCACAGACAGCCTGGGGCTCCTGGAAGCTGTAAGCAGGTGAGAGTCTCTGTCCTGGCTGTGACACAGCCAAAGCTGTTGGGAAAAGACAGAATGGGCCAATCCATGGCTCAGGTAATCCATCTATGGATAATCAAACACTGCGTCTGACATAATTTGACTGTTCTCCTTGTTAAAGTTCCAATTTCCAGTCTAAGATGATGAAATCCTGCCACCCACATTGATATTTTTCCTTATTCTAATTAGTAACTGGACTTGGAGCACACCTTAAGATCAGCTGAGCTATATAATGTAGTATATAATTACAATTATAATTATAATTTACTTTTTTACATAAAATACAGGAAGTGAAAAGACTGCACAAAACTGCAGAGTGCATAGCAATAGAGCTCAGTCATCTTTTGAAGATTACTTGACTTCAGCGAGAAAGGCTTATCTTCCTTTGGGTAGAGACATTCTTCTGCTGTGACATAATCTCACATTTTATCTTTTATCTCCTTTATTGTTTCTGGACAAAATACAGAGAGAAGGATAAAATACCCTCTGGTGACCCCTACACCTCCAGACTCCTTATTGCCTCATGTCTTCTGTGACAGGTAACTTTCTAATGAGTGTTGCTGGAGGAGTTTCACAGTTCTTGTTGAAATGATTTGTTGGCTTTAGGACTTCCATTTGCACAATGGAATCCCTTACCATTGAGAAGATGCAGACCCGTCAAGTGGCATTTAAGCATTACCTTCAGGATCAGCCCCTTGCTGCTTCATCCAGCACTGTTGATGCCAGTGGAAGTTTTACCCTGGATTTCAAACCTAATTGGGCCTGAGGATTGTGATGCTTTCATCCTTTGGGCAGTTAAGATGCCTATGACCTTCCATAGGCTCTGCAGACACTGTGATGGAGCGTGGGCTTCATGGCACACATGATGGGAGCTTTGCCCTGAAGTGCTGACAGTCTTTAGATGTGGAGCAACGAATGGGAGTAACAAGCAAAAGCCTGGACTGGGCACCGTGAAGGTCATGGCAGTGAGACCAAGGTTGCTCTGCTTTGGCAGGTGAATATCCTGATGGCTGCACTCATTAAATAGTGAGGCACCAGCTGCAGGCTGGAAGGAAGAAGCCAGACCTTAGAAGGATGTGGCTGTGGGGAGACCTGGAGAGCAAACATTAGGAGGACAGTTCATGCCCAGGGGACTAGAATAGCTTGTCCACTACTTGAATTGTTTTAGGCATTTAAAACACACTGGGTGAATCACTGACGAGAATGCCCAAAAGAACAATGTTGCATTAGTTATCTTCCTGGTCATTTGACTGGATTGATTTTTATTTATATTGAACAAAATAGGGTTATTTGTTTCATCTTTAGTCTGAATGTCTTTAATTTGGACATGCATTTAATTTGGAAGTTCTCCATGTGATGCCAGTGAGACTGTTGGATTGTAGTAATGACTTATAACCAAACATCTTTCTTGCTCCATGTTGTTGACTGCAGCTTTGGTTATGAAATGTGAAAGAATGTTAAAATCCAGTGTATTTTTCTCTGTGGATTTTGTTTATTTTTATTTTTAGCATTTTGATTGGACAGTGAAAAGTGTCAGTGATGCCAGTTGCAAGTCTTTAGGTACAAGTTTGCCTTTCAGCCATTGCATGGGTGTGATTATTTGCTTTTAAAAACTGACAGCTGTGGATTTTTAGTACCTTTTTCTTAATAATCGCTGGGAAAATATGGCTTTACATAAAAGGCTGCTGTATGAAAAGGTAAAACCATGGCCAGGTTGGGATGACAACATCTTTTTCATGTGTTGCTAATTTTTTCAGAGAGCAGCAGCAACAAGCTGAGCAAAGGTTGGAGGCAGAATGCTTCTTCTGTTTCCCTTGAATTCCTTTCATTAGTCCAGTCACTACACGAGTCCTGATGACACATTTCTGGGTCACATGTGCCAGAAAGATGGACTATATGGAGATACGTGGCATGGAAACTATTCTAGCTCGAGACCAGTTACGTACACAGGTTTCAGATGCGCTGTAAATGTGTATATTCTTCACATGGACTTTATTAATAGCACAAGACTGAGACAGGGAGAGACAGTTACATTGCTCCATATATAAGTAAAGCAACAGAAATACAATCTTTCTTGTTCCATGCCCCTGCCATGGCCAGAGACAGCTTCCACTATCCCAGGTTGCTCCAAACCCTGTCCAACCGGGCCTTGAACACTTCCAGGAATGGGCTATTGACAGCTTCCCTGGGTAGCCAGTACCAGGCTCTCACCACCCTCAGAGTAAAGAATTTATTCCTAATATCTAATCTAAATCTCTCCTCTTTCAGTTTATTACCCTATAAGGTAGCTTAGACTAGCATAGGCCCATTAGGAAATGCAGAGCAGCACAAGTCAGAGCACAGACTACCAAAACCCAGCTAGGGGGCTGCAGGAGAGGAGCAAAGGCACAACAGTGCAACATCCACAGCTGGAGAAAGAATAGGAAGCCCAGATGAGTATTAAAAGAGCCAGACCCATGCATGACCAAACTGAATGCTCGTTTTGTTTTTGGTCCAGTGGAAACTTTGCAATGGAAGAGTTAGATAGTTTTCTTCCTTGGCTCTGCCATCAAAGGGGTGCTGCTGCCATTTCCAGCCAACTTTCTCACATTCAGTGAGGTCTAGATTTCTCTCTGCAGGATATTGCTCTGGTCAGGAGATCAGAGGGAAAAATGCTGTAACTGTAGGTTCTCTTTATTTGGATTTTTTCAGGTTCGTCAGTCACTTCCACAGCAATTCTTTCAGCTAGTGGTAGTAGCAAGCTGTTGCCCTGGTAAATGGATTAAATAGAGTTGGAGACACAAACTGGAGTGGTTGAAGATTGCATATCCAGTCCTCTGGGTTCCCACTAACAGAAAAAACTGAGAAATGTGTCTAGAGAAACTTGATCCAGTGTCCTTCAGACACTGAATAAAACCACCTGGCTGGAAAGAGTTTTCATTAATGACCCTTCTGTGTTAATCACAACCAATTAACTTAATATTCAGCAACATGGAGAAGTATGGAAAGGTTAACCCAGTCTGACACCTTTGAGTATCAACTAAACTCTGTCCCATTCAACATATGCACCTTTTATGTGCATAGGACACCCAGATAATGTGTTCCTAAATGCCAGCAAGGAAAGGAATACCAGCAAACTGGTAGAGCTGACAACTAGGAATCTGGATCAGGATTTCTCTCCCCAACTCTGTACCTAACATGCATTTTGACCCTGGTAACTGTCTGATTTTCAAGCCTCAGTTTAACCATGTATTTAAACAGTTAAACCAAAATGTACCCTGTGAGGGTACTGTAAAAGTTAGAGGGTTTGGAGAGGGGAGATGCTGAGTGTAGTATTGTTTGAGCTGTATTTTTACAGGTTTACTCTCAGAAGAAAGTATGTATCATATGTAAAATTCAAAACATTCCTCCATGTCCTTAGGTTGAAATGATGGACATAAATGAGAAAAACTGTTTAAGTGCTAAGCAGGATACAGCAATAGGACTACTGCATTTCTATTTGCACTGCAAGCAAAGAATTCATCATAAATGTGTTAGGCCTGCATGGTTTTTCTATCACATTTATGAGGATGATTTACCTCCTGTAATCAAAGTCAGCCACATTAATGGCTAAGAATATTTACTAAGCTATAGGGAAGAAATCAGTTTTAAATTTTAGTGAAAAAAAAGTGACTACATTAAATTCCTAAAATTTCTATACTGCTCCTTGCAATGGGTCAGGAATGTCAGGGTATCCTTGAAGTGGAGCACTCTTCGTCAAGGCACTCTGCATAGCTTAATTAGCACATTTATTTCTTGCCCTGTGCCTTCTCTAAGGGCTTTCGTTATGTCAGATGCTTCCAGTTATTAGAAATCAGAGCCAGAAGTCAACTGATGAGCTACTGATCTCTCAAGCTAAATGTAATTTAATGCAACAGTTATCTAAGCAGTTTTCAAAACCCCTCTGGGGACTGGATGTGCTGGGATGCTCCAGGATGTACATCCCTACAGACTCTGTGCAGTGCAGCACGAGACACGTGTACACCAAAGGACCTGATCCTTTAATGGCCCAAAGTCATCACTGTGCCACTTTCTTTTATTCTGCTGTAGCAAGAAATCAAGTGAACAAGCTTTAAAACTGTCAAAAATTAGGTGTTTGTTTTGTTGGCTTGTAATTGGGGCTTTTTCTCAACAGGCAGTGAGGGACCTTCCCGATATCTTCAAGTTGCTTTGTTGTCTGGAAGCCCCACCTTGGCTGTGTAATTGCCACAGCTGGGCAGTGAGGGAAACAGTCCTCATTTTAAGACCTGGAGCCAGATCATGTCTCAGAGTCTCTGGCTGAATGTTTTTCATTCAAGGTAACTGACTAAGCAGAACTAATTCTGATTCTGCCTAATGATATGTCATTAAAATACAAGTCCTCTAAAATGTTTGTCTATGAATCGTGAGACTCTGAACCTGAGATATCAGAAATCATTCCAATTAGACTAAACACATATAATTCACATAGTTCAGTACATGGTGAGGTCTCTTACCACCCTTTTCTGGTCATAGCCATTATGTGAATGACAGCATGTGCACGTCATACTGGGGTTTTTCACTTGGCCTCTGTTCAGTACCAATCTGATAATGGGATGAAAAGTGGACCTGAGGAATGCAGTTCAAAGGACTTGCACTATTGAACATGTGTACCCAGCCTGGCTATGTGGATCGTAGCAATGACTTGTGACATATCATAAACTCGAGACAGCCCATGCAGGGCCATCAAACAGAAGATATATAGCCCACAGGTGGGACAGTGAGGAGGAGGAGCCAGGCAAGGGCCACTTAGGGAGTGGAAGGCAGCTAAGGGATGCTATAGGAAACAACAGTCATGGCAATACTGTTTTGACAACAGCTTCTTCCTCCACTTCCCTGTGGAGGTCTTGCTGAGTTAAAATTCTCATTTTGGTTATCTCTGCTCTTGAAAAGGCTGTGGTTACATTTTTAGAGACCTGATGCCAAAATTGCTCCCAAATTCTGAAATGCTAAAGGAGAAAGGAATCACATAAGTAAAAAAATGATCCAGATTGCTGGTTCTTATTATATTAGGAAGTATGAGTGTGCTGATACAATGTAACACACAATAAAATTGGTCTTGGTTTATTGCCATATTTTGTGCAGACACTGAAATACAGAAGCTTTCTGAAGAACAGTCTTACATCTTATGTGGTGTCTGTTGGTATATTTTACCCTGGATGTTAACAGTGCAGTAAAACTTCACTGCTGGCTGACATCTTGTTAAAAAAAAAACCTACCTTCTTCAAAAAAAATTTTCATTCCCCATCTAGGATGCTGTAGACTAACTCTTTCTATTAAGGCAAACTCAATAGCCATATGTATTAATTCAGATTCAAAGACCCTTGACCACCTCTCTGTCTGTATTGTATGCTCACTGTAGTTTTCCTTTTATCAGATCCCACTGTACCTGCTGCAGAACCCTCAAAGGTACTGTAGTTTTAAATACTCAGCTTTTTATTGAGAAAATCAGTGCAGCTGAATGAACAGTTTGAGTAGAGTGGCAGCCAGCAAGGCTGGGATGTACCGCAGTATCTCAGGAAGGAGCAACCAGATCTCGGATGCAGCACAGTGGGTGGTAGAATCTCATTGTTCCTATAATACTTCTTGAGACTTCAGATATTGTGATTGGTAAGGGTATTCCTACTTTAGCCAGCAGGCTGATCAAGAAAAAAGAATTACAGGTGATGCACTTTTTTTCTTTTAGGGACAAAATGCTATGCAACTCTGAGCACATATTTCTTAATAATCTAGTTGTTCACCTATGCTCCTCTTGAACTGCCTATAGCAATATGCAACACTCCCCAGCTTGTCTGAGTTTGAGGATTTCAAAGGCCTTCCTGGCTCTAATGAAGGAGAAGAAGGGCATTGTATGGACTTTCTGTAAGATTGCACTCCATGCAGAAAATGCAGGGAACAACTTGTTCCATTGCCTTCATTTAATATGTTGACAAACCAAGGCTTAGACAAGGCAAGTGTTTTGACCTAGTTTACCCAGAGAGCAATAAGGAAGTAAGCTAGAAAATACCAAGGAAATTACCCAGGGAATTCTCCAAAAAGGCAATAAAGTACAAACTAGTCTTTTTGCTGTGAACTGTCTGCAGTGCCCTCCACCTCCGTTGGCTTTGCAAAGAGCTGACTTTGTCACTTAGTACTTTTTGGAACAGATAGTTTTTAAAATGTCCCTTTTGGTGAGTCTAAGCAGAGGAAAGGTAATTGGTCACGTGCTGTAAATGCTTCAGATGGGCTCTGGATGCTGTCTCAGGCAGCACACGACCTGACATGCTGAGTGGGGGAAAGATGGGTGCGGCTCTGCCAAGGGTGCCTGGGCTTGTTGAAAAGATTGTTGCCATTCCTACCCCACTTCACTCTCTGTGGTCTTTCTGAAACAACATGGGGTATTGCCAATGGTTGTGTGATGTAATTTATTTAGGGGGACAAAACTCCCTCATAAAGTTTGTGATGCTATTCTCTTTGAGACAAAACTAAGTGGGGAGATGGGCTGGCGAGCTGAAAATCCAGTGGGACTCTGTCATCCATCCTGCAATCAAAGGTTCAAACAAATCTTCCAAGGGAAGGTCCTGAGTCTGATCTAAGTGCAAAAGCACAGACACTGTAGCAGCCTTCAGTGCCCTGGGCTGGCTGTGCACAGGCTACGGGGTTGGCATGGCAACACCAGCTTCCAGTAGGTGTAGGAGCATCCCTGAATCACAGCTCTACCTGCCATCCCATTGCACCTCCCAAGTGTTGAAGGGGAGTGTCATGGGAGCCAGCAAAAGGCTTTCTCTCCCAAAAATAACTACTGAGAATAGGGAATACTTATCTGACAGGGCCTGCTATTGAAAAACGGATCTTGGTTCATATAAGCAGGAAAAAGACATTGAGGCTTATTTGTATTTCTGCCCCTGAGCACAAAGGGGTTGGAAAGCAGGCGGATCCCACCAATTGTGTGCTCCTCTTGTTTGGAGATGTAATCGGCGTCCACATACTGTGCCACAGCCTTTCCTCGTCTCTAGGGGTTGGGTTGGGGCTGGGAATGATGTGTGGGGATAGACCACCTCCAGTGTAGAGGTGAAGATTCCAGCATCAGAGTGGGGGAGGGCTGGTCCCTGATGCAGAGTTTCTCCATATCATCTGACATGTGGCACACACTTTCCCAGTTGTGAGGCATGGAAGAAAACACAGGGTCACCCTGTTCTCTGAATCCCAACTTACCAACTGGAGAAAAAGCCTCTGTGTAAACAGCACAAATGAAACGGATGTTTCACTCTGCTACTGATAAGTTTATCAGCAAATCCAATGTGCATTTTGGACCCCGAGGAAAATACAAAGAAAGAGATGTGGAGGGTCCTCAGCTTACCTCCAGCTTACCACACCCTGGGGATCAGGGTGCTCTGGTCCGTGCTCTGGCACATGTCAGTCATTGCTCAGCCAACATGACTCCAAGGCTGGGGCTTTGTCATTTTTAACCACAAGGTCCAGTCTTTCTTGGGTTTCAGCTGTTTTAGGTGCTATTGAGATAAATGAACCAGGACTATGCAGAGACTCTAGGGAAGATGGAAGCACAGCAGGAGCAGGCAGGGAACACAGCTGATGCTGGGGAGTACCATGGAAGGCCCTGCTGGACCTTGGGTGAGAGGTGCAGCCATGGCCTCTCCAGCTGGTATTGTCTGTGAACATTGCATTGTTCTCTGCAAGGAAGCAAAGAGAAAACTGTCTCTTGTGCTTCCTTGACTGTGGCTCTGAGCCAGTATTGCCTCACTGAGGGCTCGGCACCAGCTCAGAGGTCTCACAGCTCCAAAATGCCTCGCCCACGTTGCCTCAAATGCCTGCCCTGGTGTCCTGTTACACATGGATCATTTTGGCTGACTGGATTTTGTTCCCTGCAAGTGAGTGGCTGGGAAGGAGATATGTTTCACAGAGCTTATAATAGAACTCTTGCTGTGACCTCCACGACCAGGAGATTAACGCCATTCCAGAATGATATGGTGCGTGGTTTTTAAGGGTCCAAAGGCAATTCCTGTTTACAGAGCTGGTCTGGAAGAGCCTCTTAATATTCGGGCTGGGGCAGTGGCTGTGCAATTCCTTCCCTATCACTACTCTTTCAGGTGGACTTATGCCCTGCTGAGGGAGAACTTGAAACATCCCGTGGATGGCTGAGCCAGGCTGTTGAGGTTGTGCGAAATCCCACTGTCTCTCTGAGACAAGAGAATGAGGAAATTCCTGTACCTATCTCTTCTCTTTAAAGGAAATTACTTCAGAGCCTCTTTGGGGTGATTCTTTCTGGGTTTGGATTGTCAAAATTTCTTTTAGTCGCTATTTTGATGAGATCCAGAGAAAGGTTGCTAGTACTTATGGAAATTTTGTCATTGACAGTAAAAATACATTTGCAATAGCCTTGGACTTCCTTCAGTTATTCAGCTCTGCAGATACAGTCTTAAATGGTTTGATCTATTGACGTCCAACCTGCTAATCCTAATTATGTGCTCATGCCCAGCATCTTTGCCTCTAATGGGCTCTGAGAGCTGGGTCTGTGGTACTGCTCCCACCATGGCCACTTTTCCAATAAGTACAGGCTGAAAGCACTCTGAACAGGAAAAGTCTCCATCTGCTAACAGCATCAACCCTTGTTACATTTCCAGAAACCAGAGCATACAAGATCTCCTTTCTGGGTAAATGTATTCTCAGGTCCATGAGGAGCTTGATGCAAGTCAACCATCTGAGGCATTGTGAGCCAGCGCGGGGTCTAAAGAGGCAGGAGCCTGGAGTCCACTGTCTAATGTGTATTCCCAGGCACAGTCCTAAACAGAAAATTAGTTATGTGTCTTTAGTCAAAGGAGTTGTGCACTGTCTCATTGTCATGGCTCAAAATTTAAGGTCCTTTTTGGGGAAAGTGGCCTTTAATAAGCTCTCATATTTACTTACAAGATGTGGACTGACACCATGACTCTCTAGGTCCTCTAGGTGGGACATATTTAGCTTGTTATTAACTGTGACCTTATGGAAGGAGAGTCATGTTCATACACTGGCACGGCACAGCTAAGACTAGAGTCACAGGCAGAGTTTTGGAAACTTAAACTGAGATTTTTTTAGGTGCCAGCAGCACCAAAATGAGAAGATATATGAATGTGTGAATCCACCATTTGAACAATAGAGAGTTCTTCTTGGAGGAAAGGGTGAGGCATACTGAGCACATGCAAAGCTGTATTTACTCCAGACGCATCATGCTGTGAGGTGATGACATGCCTTCCTTCCCCTCTCTACTTCTCATTTTTTCTCTGTATCTAGGGTCCCTGACCTTGGAAATTATTTACTTCTCCTCTGCAAACCATGACTCCGCTTTCTTCTCCCTCGTGGTCTCTTTTTGCACAAAGCTTTCGATGTGTTTGACTTCAGCCTCTGTGACCAAGGCACACAAGCAGTGACAGTGCAAATCCCTGCTGCCTTTACTGGCACCAGCCATATCCCAGTACAGCTGGTGTCGGCTGGGCTGGGATTTTCCGAGTGCTGCTGTGGCAGAGCAGGTTACAGACCGATTGAGACATGTTTGGTGGCTCAGCCATGTTTGCCACAAGGGGGGGTGAAGAACAGAAACTGTCTGTGGAAATTTACTGACTCTGAAGACCGCATGACTTCTTGCTAAATCTGAAAATTCCCAGTATAATTTTTCTAAACCCCCTATGCAGCCTGTCATTATTTACCTTAATATTGTAGGGTCAGAGGTATTTTTTTTGTCAGTGACACCAGTCCATCATTTGTTATAGGCACGAAAGTCAAGGAATTAAGTAGTCAAGGCACTAGTTTCTAATACAAGGACTTCCACATAGATGTTAAATTTCTTTTTTTTTTTCAACAAAGCAGCATGTAGCGTGCCATCTCTTGTGAAATATGTGCCCATCAGGAGTATGAGTGGGAGCAAGTAAGGTTGTGAGGAATCTTTTCTGCAGCTTCTGTTTTCAAACAGGGCTTTGCAAAGAAGCTGTTTTCTTTTCTTTTTCATTTGAAAGGTTAATATGTGCAAAGCTCTTTGAATCATCTGAGGTGGATCGGGGTTATGACTAAGAGATAAGGAGGGATTTGTCTGTCTGACCAACTTCCCCTTTGCTTCTAGAGAAGGTTGGTATGTTCAGAAGTGGCAAAATACCACTGAGTGCAAAATGCAGGGCGTAGTGTAAACTGGAGTTTTGATACTTCATGGGCTGAGCAAAACCCCTTGAAATGCAAGATGCTCAGAGGCTCAGCTCTGTGTCCTGTCCAAGAAAAACCTCCAGTGATGTCTATAAAAAAAGTGCTCAGCCTCCAGCCCAGGAAAGGTCAATATAATGCCTACTACAAAGCTTATAGGAACTTTGTATTAGGACAATTAATGTTCTTAGTCATTTTTATACTGGTTCAAATCATCTACCCACCAGAATTAATGCTGCTTGTTTAAAAAACTGAGTGTGGGAGAGGGGAATAAGACAGAAGAAACCAGAAAAAAATGCCATCTCTGTTGTGCCTTGAGGCAGGGCACAAAGTCAATCTGCAGTAATGTAATTTCTAAGCAAGCCATAGCTAGGAGTAAAAACTGCAGTGGTGATCAGAGCTGACCAGTGCAGTCAACTCAAACACAGCTAAAGGCAAGGGCTCAGAGCCTGCAAAGCTCATCCAGGGCACCGTGCAAGGCCCTGGTAAGTGCCTGCAGTGCAGTACAGGTTACATTTGCTTTAATATTTTGTACATAATGCTCTGTAAGGCAATGGACTGGTTCAGGTGCAGCTGAAGTCATGTGAATAGAGATCTGTCTATTTAGGGTTTTAGCCCTGGGGATGAAGGGACACAGTAAGAAGCTGTATGTGTTCCATATGGTGTTCCCTATAGTAGGTCCAGTTTCTAAGCTGGCACTCTACTGTGTTGAAATCTTAATTCAAATACAAAAAACCTCTAGCAATTCAAGGTAGGAATAAGATATTTGCAGGTGGATAACGATGATTGTTCTTTGCAGCCAAAACCTTGATTTGGTGTAAGACAAATCTTACATTTAGTGTAATACAAATTGTCTTGAGATTTGACATAACGTAAATTCTCTGTATCTGTCCAGAAGAGTGTAAAGGAGATAAGAGATAAACCCAAAGACCCCAAGAAAATTCATAAAACACTTGAGATCAGAAAATGAAACCTATGGAGAAAAGAGGATGCATTACAGGCAGCAGATGTGCAGATTGCACATCACATAAAATGAATGCAGTTCATCACACTAGATTGTTCATGCCTAGACCATATATGTTCCATTTTTGACAAAGTAATCTCTTTACAAAGCTCCATAATGCAGCAGAGCCAGCTAAGAACGAGTTATAAACAAAGAAGCTATTCAGCTGTCAAAGCAATTTTCAGCGATATTAAAGCAGAATGGGATGGAACGAGTTCTGCCGAGCCTTCTGCTGTCCCGGGGAGCCGGTGGCTGTGCATGCGTGTGCCTCGTGTGACAAGGGGACAGGCGTGCGTGCAGGGCCAGCCGCCCACGCTCACACGTGCGCACACACGTGTGCGGCCATCGCCCGCCGCCTTCCCCGGCTCGTGGCGCAAACCGCAAAGCGCTTCTTTAAACCCTGTTTGCAGTCTGCACGTGGGGACGTGGCCGAGTCCTGTCCATTCCGATGCTGTGTTTTGTTCCCATGGAAACCGGTGTACTTCGTGGGGAGGGGGGGGAAGGCAGAAGGAGATGAGGAAAGCAGAAAAATGAGGCAGACCAGAAGTGTGCGGTGTGAATAGATCATTTAGGTTGTGGGGCTCTTCACAAAGTCGCTAAAGCCTCAAGGCAGTGAGCTGCCTTATTTATTTGTGGGTATGTCATTCAAGAATAATTCAAATCCTTTCAGATGTACGTCAATTAAATGAACACAGCATCCTATTTCTTCATGTGCACTGTCCCCCACCAGATAGGCTGTGTCAGTACTGCAGGAGCCAGGTTTCCAGGGTGCTTTCTGCTGACACATGACTTTGATGTTTGCTGTGTCTCTGGTGCTATTATCAGGTGTTTCCTATCTTCATCCCCAAACTTGGGAAGGAGGCAGGGCCTGGGAACCTACTGATTTCAACTAAGGTTCAATGAAATACCTGTCAAGTCTCCCATAAAAAAAGATGTGCATGATCTGAACCTCCCAAGGGGTAGGCAGGGCAGGGAGAGGCATGCTGGAGCTATTCTATGATTTTTTTTGTGGCTTAAACCAGCCAACTTGCCATTGAATAATTTAATAACTAATTAAAAGTTCTGGATAAAACACGCTGTCTACAGCTTTCTGGCAAACATCCCAATGACTTCAGTAGAGCCAAGATTTTACCCTTTTCTTGACTGCAGAGCTTATTTGTTGTCACTTCTTTTTCTCTAGCTGCTTTTTGTGGTTTCTCTTAGAAGGGTGGGTTTTTTTTTCCTTTTGTCAAATATTCTCACTTCAGCTCCAAAACACAGATTCAACACGATGGATCCAAGAGTTAGTTCATGACCAGGTGGCTGTGTTTTGCCCATTTCCTTTTCCGCTGGAATCTAAGAGATGACAAGGGGTAGAGGAGAGGGCAGTAAAATTTTCAGCAGCTGAAGGCCACCTCAAGCACTTGTGTGCAGGCATCAACTTGATTTGCAAGTCCTTGTTGCCAGAGCTATGTGGTGCTTACAAGGTCCCTCAGCTGGTCTCTGACTGGCTGGAAAAAAGATGGAGCACTACAGGCTAGGGCATCAGCTGTTTCACCACCCAGGGCTGGATGCCAGGAGGAGAAACAGGATCCTATACTCGTGTATCCCATATGTATAAATGCTGTGCTAACAGGACAAGGTTCCCATTCTGTCTGTGCCTGTTCCTTGGTACATGTTTCTCTGTCTTCCCCTTTTGTGTTTATCACTTGTATCCTCTGTAGTTTTGCTTTCAAGATCTTTCTTAGAAGAGTCCGTTTTTGCCTGGAGCTGAATAACCCCAAGATGCACATCTGCTCCCTGCTTGCTTGAAGATAAGGATGTGCCAACAAACCCTGCTTCCCATGGGCTTTTTGGCAGAGCATGTACAAGTATCTGCTAAGTTCTTCATGAGAAGTTGCTCTTGGTCACACATGGCCCATGTAGAAGGGACCTGAGCCAACAAAAATTGCCAGAACTTATTGCATTCTTCAAAGTTTAGGGCACCAGAGAATGAAATGACAGCAAATATCATAAGCCCTCACCATGCACCAATGGGAAAATCCGCAGCAGTTGCCTGTGGTGTTGGTATAGTTCAACCCATGCTGCTTAATTTATTTTTGTGTACCTAAAGCCATGGCACCTAACAGTATTGATAGCTGAGAATCTCATTTGTTGGTTTATTGATAAATTATGAGAATAAAAAGACATCTTGTGAAGGGAGATTTGATTTTGTTGAACGGCTCTAATCTTGGTTGTTTTCCTAAGCATTAGGCTTCGAATTTTACAAGTCATACATTAAACACTCTGCTTCAGTCCTTTGTACCCAGACAGAAATAAACTGATTGTAAAAAATGTGCTTTGTGGGTGTTGTAGAATTCTTCTCTTTTGGGGAATCCATCAGGGAGGATGTTTGCTATATATTTATGAGGTCCCTTACAGATCTTTAGATGCTGTCAGATGTTCATTCTCTTGACCTTTTTATTGCTAACATTTATTCTTCTTTTAATGGTAAGCTCTCAGAACAATACAGAGGGTTCAGTTCAAACTCTAAGCAAATCTTACATCACTCTTGGCTTTCAACAGGGTTCCACACAGAACTCAGCAAGATTTCATTGAGACTTTTCTATAGTGTTGGTTATAGTTCTCTAGGGGAGTACAAGGAAAATTACTTTGGGCTTTAATGTTCTGTATTCATTAGTCTGTGATTTGTTTGCTTCAGAGGCTGGCTGTTATCTCTGATACTGTATCATTCTGTAAGGCAGCACTGAGTACCAGAGAGTGACAGAGCATCTCTCATGCTGCTGCTGATTCATGGCATGAACTTGTGCAGAGTGATTAAATACCTTGATCACGTCAAGACGGCTCATTTCTAGATAGTAGCTATTATCTAAATACTAAATGTTATGTAGCAAGCTTGAAGGCCAGAAGATAATGTTCAGTGGTGATGTCTGTACTCAAAAACGTAATCTGCTGGAAGCCAATGTAACTTTATGTGTGAGTGTGGAGAATATGCGTGACTGTAAATTCAGCAACAGGCTGTTATTCAAGTACAAGGTTGAATAAGAAAGGTTAAAAAAACTTTTTAAAAAAACCTCTGAAATCCAAGTGTACTGTTTATCATCTTCTTGTACCAAAACAAAATGTGTTCTTTGTGATGTACCATGATGTACTTTGACTTGGAATTTTACAGAGTCATCAGTGTGGTATTGGTTTTCATCCTTTCTCATCTTGCTGTTTTCTGACTCACCTTTCCAGGCTTTGAAATTTTTATCATTAGTTTCTTCTTTTACTTTTAATTAAATAAAAAAAAATTAGTGTTGTGTCCTCAGAGTCTACTGCCACACTAGAGAATTTAAAATTCTCAGGTGAGAGTCAGCAGGAGATTATGATAGTCAGTCTAATTTCCTTAAAAATGTTGTAGCTGAAGTATTTATAATAATGCGGCTTTGTTCCTGGAAATACCGAATGCCACAACTCTGAAACAGGTAACTGAACCAATGAGTTCTGGAAATGTTTCCTAGAGAGAAACATGGGAGGAAAAAAAAGAACAGGGAGACACCAGCAATGTAATCATATAACTGAGCATGCAACTTTCAGCAAAAGTATTTCCTTGTCAAGTGTAGTATTTTCTTCTTTTGACAAAGTGTTCCAAATTGGGAGGTTTTGGTTTACTTGATGTGGTTATTTTTTGACATCACTTAGGGGTGATGAGTCGGTGTTCGTGTGGTGTGATTGGTCAGCTCAGTCATGCTTAATGACTTAAGCCTTGTAAACTGCATTCAACTCAGACAAATATTGTTTGGTTGCTGAAAGGAAAGGCTGCCACATTACTTAGGGGCATTTACTTCTAATCAAAAGGTTTTGACATGGTAGGAATCCACAAAATTCAAATTATTTTTCTGATATGACAGCCATAAGCAAATTTTGGTTTCATGCTATTCCCAAAAGTAACTAAAATTGGATGCAAAGAAAGTTCTATCTGATAGTAATCTAACACATTCCCAATATTTTCTCACTATTTTTCCACCACTTGTCAGCTCTCCCTTCTTTTCTTTTATTCCCTTCTACTCTTTCTTAGGTTTGTATTTTGATGATGCCTGGTTTGATCCCAGAATTCATCTTTGAAGTTATAGTAGATGTTTTTGAACATTGATGAATCTACATATACAAATGTAGATATATAAAGTGGTTTCTTTTTTTTGGAGGTTGACTTCTGTTACAAAGCAAGAGAGCAGACCTGGTTAGAGACATTGCAAGCACATGTGTGACCAGCCAATTGAGGAGGTTGCACCAAGCGATCTGATCATGTAACTTGTGCTGTGAAGTATTATTTCAGGCCTGGTCTAAATTCTTACTGGGTAATAGTTGCTACTATCATAATGGTGAGATATTTCCCTTTTGTTAAGAGAATTTAGGTGATATTCATTGATTGGTTTTGTTCTGGTTTTCTGTAAGATCTTTATCACTGAGTAGGTTCATCTTCAAAAACCGGGTGCCCTTTCCCACGATGTTCCCTCTGGAATATCTGGCAGCTGGACTAAAAGCAAGTCACAGTACAGCTTGTTCTGTATGAACACTGTAAATCAGCTGTTGGGAAAAGTCCCCCTGCATACACAAAACTCATGAGTTACAGGTTGTGTTTCATCAGGAGGTGTTTTTGTTAAAGAATAGCCGGAGACAATCCAAAAATTAATCTTGGTCATACTATAACCCTGGTACAAAATGCATCATTTCTTCTTGGCAACTGAAGTGTTTGGCATCAGGAACTATTTACATTTGCATTGTTTTCAAACTTCTGTGTGTGCTGGAAGGTAGAGTGAAATATTTCCTAGATGGCCAGTCTATTCCTAAGAAAAGATACACAAGGGAGCAGAAATTCAGAAATGTTCTGTTTCAAACGTTGCTACAGGATCAGTACAACTACACTGGAGTTTTACTGGATATGCAGAGAACATCTTTCATTGGCTTTACAGAGGTTACACCTCAATTTTATTTATTTTCTTTCACAGTGTTCAAATTTTCTTTTGTATCAGTAGCTGCATGAGCTACCTTTCCTTGTGTCCCTGCTTTGACACATTCCTATCCATTCATGTTCCTAAGAGATTATTTCTTTCCTCTGTGCACAAGAAGTGCCAGAAGCTCATATTAGTTAACTCATCACACTGTGATTGCAGTCTATCTTAGCACAAATCACTAAGTAAATATAAATAATATGTGTCATACTTCTTTGTATCTGTGTATGTCTCTTACTTCCACTTTTCCTGGTACTTGAGTATGGAAAAATTGCAAAGCACTGAGAGAATATTGCTGTATGTGAAATAAATTGGATGGACCTTGATTCCAGGAAGAACATGCACACATGCTGATAAACAGTTTCTTATCTAATAAATACTGAAGAGAATGTTTCTTAAATGACAGTGCTTCTCTGAAATCATTCTTTTGGTTGCTGAGTTGTTGGTTTGTTGGGTTTTTTTGTTGTTTTCTTTTAGTATTTCAACACCCTGCTGATAGTGTTGTGAAATCTTTGCTGGGCCTTAGCCAATTAACTGAATAAACCTTTACTTGCTTAATGGTTTTATAACACTTCTATTTGAGATAAACTTGCCATTTGTTCATTTGACTTCTCTCCTGCATTTTGTGCACAAATACTATCTAATCTCATGGAGATTCCAAGTCTCTGAGACTTAGATTCTTGCAGAATTGTCAAATACAGCAATCAGAACACATTTGGACACTTAACAAAGGTCTCTTAACATTTTTCATTGATATTTTTTGTATTATTTAAGATAATTACTCTTATGATTGAGCTCTCATATTCTGTGATGTAATTTTCCACTTTCATATTTACATTTATTAGTACACGTTCCATTTAAAGTCATCTTTCATTGTTCAGTGTGTGACATACTTCAGAGAAGAACTGAGATTTTCCAAATCTGCATCCCATAACCTGTCTGCAAAATACTCCTTCTTTCTAATGGCTAACCAGCCCCTAAAATTTAACTGGAGGGTTAAGATCAGAAGTATGATAATTTCACTGAAGATATCAAATGATTGAATAGAATTTCTTTAATTATGAAAGGGATGAAAAGGAAAATGAATATTCCCTACACACTGCAGATTTTCTTGCTCTGTGACTTATGGTGTTGTATTTCATGTTTTCAAGCATTCAAGTAATGGACACAAAATTGGAAGCAAAAGGAAAGGTATAGACATCATTACCTGGAGGCAGTGAAAGAATGGGAGATTTTTCATCCAGTATTGGAGAAATAAATTTGTGTCCACAGGGCATAGGCATTGAGAGGAAAATAACTTATATGAAACCAAGGGCTGTAACAGCCTAATTTTGTTCTCTGGACCCAGGTAAATTTCATCCTAACACCATAAATAAATACATAATATGAAGTGCAGTGGTATTTCCTGATTGATGATCTTGTTAGACTCCAAATAAACATATATCGTGCTCAAACTGTAATAACACAAGCTTAGTACATATAGAGGGAATTGCATCCACCTACTAAATATGAAGAAAATGTACCAAAAGGGAATGATTTAGAGGAGAATGAAATTTTCCTTTTGACTCTGGGATGATTCTGCTGAGCTTTCCCCTGGAAGATGGTCCTTCTCAGGACTGTACAGACATTTTTACATAATTTGTTTCTCAAGATAATTTTAAAAAATAGAAAAATAAAAGTCTTAGTGGTATATAAACAGATTTTAGGCATTTAGCTATCTACTATCATTATGCTATAAGCTGAAAAGCAACTCTTTTCTTGGCACTTTGTGTCTCCTGAAAACATTCCTTCAGTCTCAAGAACTCTCTGGAGAGGAGAGCCCACATTTGTCAAATATTGTGGGAATAAGAGAAAGAATAATAACAGCAACAAATTGCTTAATCACTATAGTTATCATTGCTATTATTATTCGTTATTATGAATATCATTTGCTGTAACACCTGTAGCTGGCAATTTTCAGACATTTCTATGCTTTCACTTTGTTCTACAGAGTTGATAATCCAAGGACTGATGTCAGAGCAGAAAATACCAGTTACCAGTTGCAGGTACCCAGTTTGTGATTGTAGGTACCCGGTTTATGGCACTTGGGAATGGGGCTGTGATCCAGCCTCATCCCCAATGGGCTTCAGCTGGGGAAAACAGCTGAAGAGCATAGACTGTAATGAAGAGCACACAGGTGTAGTGCATGAACTGTAAGGGGTAAAAGGGTTGGGCTTGAGAGCAGGAGGAGCAGACGTTTTGCAGAGGCTTGCAGCCAGTGGTGGCTCATGATGTTCCTCTGTCTGAGCAGCCTGAAGCCTTTCGACAGGGTACAGTGCTACTCTAGATTATTATATGCTATGGCTGTCTTAAATATGGACTGTGCTGCAACAATCAGTTCATGGATAACACCCATAAATCAGCAAGCTCTCTCATAGCAACAGAATCACACTCGTAGGAGGGTTTGTATGGAAGGCATGAAACAGATGAGCCCTAGATGTCGGGACAGGGTGTGAGGTTTGGACTGTGGTGTGATGGCCTAGAGCACAGATGAAGTGTGGTGCCATGAAATGCAGAGCTTGGACCAAGTGTCTGGAAGCCTCTCATGGTTGAGTGATAGTAAATGCAGGGAAAGGGCACCAGAGTTTAGAAAGTTAAAATTTACTCCATGCAGAATGGGAGACTTCTGGGATTCCGGTTGAGGGATTCAGAACCTCAGTAAGGGAGTTTCTTCATGAGCCTTTGGCAGTGAACCTGGTATGGATTTCAGCATCACCCAGCTGAGAATTTGACCAGCAATTTCCAAATCCCCAATGCTACACATGTTGGAGTCCCAAACAGCTGCTCTTTCAGACTCTTGTGTAATTGTGAGTCTTGTCCTCTCCTTGAGGAGGACCCAGCTACCTTGTCAAGGAACTGCAACAAAACTGTGCATCTCAGCTGACTTAGTTATAACCTGGAAAAAAAATTCCCTCTGCTCTTGAGTGTCCCTAAGGCAATTTTTGGTGCCACATCCTGAGTTTCCCCCCTTAGAAAGGGCAGATATGTAAAATTGCTCCTTACCCAGATTTAAATCCCTTTTAAGACTTCAGAATAGATTCAGAAGGATTCTGCTGAAAGGGTGATTTTCCCCTTTGATGGCTGAATCACTGCAACATCTATGTTGAGCTACAGCACAGCCCAAACACTGAGGGACAAGGGTGAAGATAAGAAATAAGTAGCTAATACCTCTTTATGAATTTACAAGAGCAAAGTAATAAAAAAGAAATACAATAACTAAGGTAATAAAAACATTATCTTACAGGTTTTGTAGAAACGTTGCCTTAGGGATGCCACCTGGATGTGTTCCACTGACACAGCTGTTCAGGCTTTTTTTCCCTTTGCTGCATAAAAAATAGAGGCATCTGAACAGCTGTTTGGGTTAATTTTTTAATGCCTTTAGTAAGTAAAAATAAAGGTAAATTACATGAATGAGCAAGGTGAAACTGCATCCACAGATGCTTTAAAAACTTTTCAGCATGCTTCCGGGACCTCATCCACAGTATATAAAGATATTTATTAGTAAAGGAAGGAGCTGAGTCAGAAGGGCAAGTGAGGCATTTCCATTAGTTTGCTGACCAGGTGTAGCATTATCTATCCAGTATCTCTTCTCTGTACAAAGGAAAGACTCCTTTTGATTGGGGCAAGTTGGCAGACCTGGTCGTATTGAAATCAGTCCACAGTCACCCCATTGACTTCACTGACGTCACTAAAAATGTCATTAATTAAAACAAGCAAACAAATGAAAAAAACCCATCCTGATTTTGCCTGAATCCATTCTGGAGCTGTCAGTTCCATTGCCTACCAGGGAACTCCTCCCTAAGAAGGTAGTTGAAGGGGGAATGGGAACAAAGCATGTAAGGGTGTCTGGATAGACATAATTTTCCAATGAAAAATGTCATTTTTTTGTTATTTTCAAAATCACTGTGTTGGGGGAAAGGGGGAGGCAGAGGAGTCTGTTCTGATTTGTGCTGCCCCTCCTGACACGCAGCACACTGAGAGCATTCCAGGTTGAAAAAGAGTCAGGTTTAAAAGGGTGATGGAATGAAACAAGTGGGAGTTGTGATGTTTTTTGTTACCCAGTGTTTCACACACCTCTAGCGGCAAACCCTCTTCGTTGCCAAGACAACCCCGAAGAAATTCGAAATCCAGAACAATACGCTGTGTACGGGAGCCTCGTATTCTCTGGTGCACGCGTTCGTTGTGAATGCCAAGGGAAACAGTGCCCTGCCCTCCACAGCGACCCAGGTAAGCCCAGGTAAAGTTACAGGTGATGTCTGTGAGATTATATTGACTTACATTTAGAGATTGTCTTTTGTCGTGGCAGCTGCCACAGCTCGAGGGCTGGCTCTGAGAGCCTGGGCACTGTATTCCTGCAGTGCAGCATTACCCAAGGCTGGCAAGGCAGCACCAGGAGGATTCCTGAGGCTGTCATGCAAGTAAGTGAGGGCTGAGGCTCTGGCTGCTCTCCCCAGCCAGTGCTGCATGTGAAAGTGTCTGCAGCAAGCAGGGAATGCCAGCCTGTGGTGATCTGCCTTTACAGCAGTTTCTAAAGATTGCTCAGGCAGCTGAATGCAAGGTTGGACAGCCATAAAGGTCTTTTTGCTCCATAAATGGGATATAGCAAGCTGTGCTCTGTCTCTAGGTCAAAGGAAATATAAATGTGACTTAAGCCTCTTTGCTTAAGATCTTGGCTCAGTGCAGGACAGTGGAAGATCTGGAGCCTTGGGTTTGTTAATGCTTATTTATTTAAACCCAATGAATGAACCTCGGACAAAGGTCCAGGAGGTCAGAATAAATATCTGCAGGGATCTTATGGCACCCTCTTGCAGGCAGGAGCCTCAGGAACTTTTTTGTTTCTCAGAGAAATGCTATGTGCTGTTTGCAAGTTATAAGTTTTGCTTTTCCAAATTGTCTCCAAGTCATCTTTAAGATTCCCATTGTATTCCCAGTGACAGGTAGTAAGTGATGCTTTTCTGAAGAATGATAGGAATACTCTTTTTGCTATGCTCGAAGTTGTCATTGACCTCCTTGTTAGGAATGGCTGTGCCCTTAGGAAGTAATGTCAGCTCCCCATTTGGTTAAAGCTGTTTGTTAAGCAGGGGAGCTGCAGGGGACACTGGATTCCACATAGCAATGCATCCATTTTGCTGTGCACCCAGTGTGAGGACAAAGCCATTTTAGCCTGCCTTGAATCATAGCAGCATCCCAAAAGCAAGCAGGAGAAATGCTGACATCTTTTGCATCCTTTCATTCTTTGGCTCCCTGCTCCCTCGATTCTGTCCTTTCATATCAGCTGCCTGTCAGATGTTCACAGCAGGAAACTCAGCAGGTGTATCCTGGTGAACATGGTCTTCAAGTGGGCAGGGAACCCTGGGGGACTGCAGCTTCCTCTCTTCTGCTGCACTTCTAGAACCACATCATATTCCTCCTTTTGCAATTGTGTGCTGAGATAAAACAGCTCCAGGACTTAGGGCTCTGAAAGACAGGTAGCAAGTGGTAGTTTGGTATGACAGGAGCACCAAGCCAGCAGAACAAACCAGTTGGTGCTGACAACTCCATGTCTATACTATTGACACTTGGGTGTTTCAACCTGAGGCTAGTATGAGTTTAGTCCTGTAGGATGAACTCTGAAACTGTGTGGTACTAAGTGAAGCACACTCAGCCAGGGATTCAGTCTGGAAATACTTACCTGTTCCAGAATAAGACACAGATGTAGATTAGCATTTGTAGAGCAGAGGGTCAAACTAATCAGTGCTGAAAAACAAGTGTTGCATATGTGAGCATCATAGCAAGACACTCTGAAGCAGAGCTGGTTCTGCTTTCATGACTCCATCAGCATGTCCAGAACTTCAGCTTCCATATCCATGACAGTCTCTCCTTGGCTGTGGGAGAAACCTCAGAAGCACTTTCTGCACTGTGCCTCCTTTGTCTTCCTGAAGAACAAACTCTACAGCACACCGAGAACCATCACATCACACCTTCATTCTATTAAAAGACACATCCTGTTAGAGCTTCAGGTGAGGCATCCCTGAGCTCAGGCCACTCTGATCCTCTTTCAGCACCTTAGAAACAAACTGAAAACTCCTGGCTGCTCAGGAACAAAGGAGTATATGAAAGAACTGCAATTTCATAAACTGTTGAGTGGGAGTTGGAGCTATTATGGAACATCCCGTTCCAAAAGGAAACAAATGACAGCCTGACGCTGCCGGGCTGTAGTGACGTGTGCGGCCGCAGAATGAGTCAGTCTGTGTGAGATTCAGATATGGACCTAGAGGGAAAACATTTGTGGCAGCAGGACCGATCACATGCTCATAGATGGAATTACCTCAGCTCATTTTTCATGCATGTGTTAATGCATTTGCTGCGCTTCTTCAGCAAAAGGCAAATAGTACAGAGGGAAAAGTCGCGTGTAGGAGCTGCTTTATCTGTCTCTTCTTGCAGCCTCCTGCTTCCCACCCACACTCCTGCACAGCCGGTGATAATGTATCACCAGCTGTGTTTTGGTATATCACTGTTTCGTTCAGTAAGATCGAATGTGCTGCTGATATTTTTGTTATTATTTGTGTTATTTGGAATCCCAAAACATTGGTCTAAAGGCATAGGTGAATCGGATAATTAGGTGAATTACTGTGAAATTATTTAGTTTATCAATGAAGTGATGTCTTACTTTAATAGCTTAGAGCTCAGTTGAATGCTTGTATTCATTTAAAAATGAAAACTGAAGCCTAAGGATCCTTTTAAGGCCTGAAAGGAGTCTGTAGATCTGATTCTCTGCTACATGGAGGATGTGTAATGATGTATAAATTATGAAATGAATTGGCTGTTTACTGGAAAATTATGGTGATCTCCTGGCTGTGGTCCAAGATAAGAAATTTTGGCCATGGTTTAAGGACAAGGAAGCTTTAGTAGTGATTCTATCTTGAGATGTTCCCATCTCAGCTTATTTCCACACAGTTTTACTCCAGCTCAGCCCCCTCCCAGTTGTATCTAAAAAACTTTTCATGTGACTCTGCAGCAAGCCACATCAGGTTGGTGGTTAAGACTGTGAACAAAAAGCCCTGTAAAATAGAAAGATTTTTTTTTTTCTTTTTTGTGTATGTGTTTTGGTTTGCTTTGCTTTTTTGCTTCAGCTAGATCAGTGTCTGATCAGCATTGCCCCTGGCCCAGCTGCTCTGGCCCAGCTGAAAGGCCTGAGTGTTGTGTGGTGGGGGGGACACTGGCAGGGGCTGATGGTGGGAACTCTGTGACAGCGCTGCCACCAAAATCTGCAAATCAGGAAACCATAGCCAGTAAAACATTGCTGCATTCAGCAGCAAAACAGAACAGCTGCTGTGTCTCCAGAAGGAAAAAGAAAAGGGGAATGTTATTTGGCTACAGAGTGTGTAGCCAGGGTTGAAGGACAAACTGGGGGAAGGATTTGGGTTCAGAGTATAGAAGTCTCATGGATGAAAAATGCCTCAGAAAGCAATTCCAGGCATCAGGTGTTCCCCATCTCTTGTGCTGAAATCTCATAAGCATACATGACATTTCATGGAGGTTCAGCCAAATCTAAAGCAGAATTGTAGGTCTGAGTTGTAGTCTAACCCTCAAACAGCACCAAAGTAGTGAGCTGAGAGCAAAAGCAGAAGTCTCCTTGCACTGAAACGGAGAAGTTTGGCTTTTTCCTGTCTGTGTACAATTGCCTTATTGATGTTTCAGATCAATGCTAGACTGGGGCAGCTCACCTGTCTCCCCACTAGACATGGAGGGTCTGTGCTGCTGTAGCTGGAGTCCATAGGTGAGCAAACCGCCCTGGGATGGCTCTGACCTCCAGCAGCACAAGAAGAAAATGGCTAGAAAAATACTTCATTAGACATTTAGTTTATAGCAAAGCCTTGGCAAGCCAGGCTGGCTGCTCCTGCCACAGAGGGAAAGGGACTAGCCTGGAGTAGGTGGGGTGCTTATCTCCCCAAAATGGCAAGGTCAGAGCTGGAACCATCATCCCAAGCCACCATTATCTGCTGCATCCTTACATGTCCTCCCCTCTGCCCTGGCATGGGTATTCTCCCCTCTTATCAGTGAGGTGCCAGCATTTCATTTGCGCAGCTGCGTGCTGTTGAACCGGCTCTGTGCATCCATCAAGGTCATGAAGTCATTCAATCCCTTGCTGAAGTAGCCTCTGGTCAGGAACACAGGACTGCAACGCTGCTGGTGCAGCTTACAACACCAGAGGGATAACGTCCCTGCAGTACTACAGAGCAGCTTTCCTGGAAGAGGTAATGGTTAGCCAGTATTGCAGATGGCAATTTTAAACCCATAAAGAGCTCTTATTGTAGTCTCAAAGCAGACTTGAAAACCGGCCGCGCCCTCTTTGTCCTGGCTCAGATGAAGTGCCAGCGCCGTCAAAGGAAAAGGTGCCGTGCAGCATGTGCCGTGTCCCGGCGTGGCTGGCGCAGGTAGTGACGGCCGCCAGGGCTTCAGCACCACGCCGGGGATTCTAGGAGAGGGTTTGCCTGCTGGCAGGCATGAAAAACAGGGCTTCTGCAGCTGCTCCTCCGGTGGCTCACGGACGGCATCCCCCAGGACAGCCCGCTTTATGCAGCCGTGCCGGGCGGTGCTCCCACCGGCAGCCGGCCCTTCTCCTTGTCACAGAGCCCCGCTCCCGGAGTGCCAGGGCAGCCCGAGGAGGGCTGCGAGGGGCTGATGTCACTGCCCAGCCTGCGGGCGTGACTCAGAGGGGAACAGAGAGCTCTTCATGGGCCGTGGAAAAAGCGTGGGAGGGCCTTGCTCCAGGAGGGAATGAGACAAAGGTGCGGGAAGGAGCTCGAGGAGGGGGCCACACCTCAGCCCCCAGCACTGAAGGTTGGAAGGAGCTCACCTCCAATTTCGGAGGACCTCCTATCCTGGGTTGTTTTGAACAATTCTGCCCTTGCTTTAAGAAAGGACCAGGGCGGGGGAGGATGGATTTATTTGAGAGGAATTCCCTGCACCTTGAGCTGCCCGAATTAGTGAGGAGCAGGGAAGATGGAGCAGAGGAGGATGGTACGTGTGCCGAAAGGTGCGTAGGCAGGGAGCGCAGGCTCCCCCGGCAGCAGCAGCAGCAGCCGTGGCTGAGGCACGTCCCTCAATAAGGTGTTTCTGTGGTGATGTCTCACTGCCCCTCATCCCCAGTGATGCAGGTGCACAGCACCGGGGCAGCCTTCTTAGCAAGGCACAGGTGAAGCAATTTCCATGAATGAGAACAGGGATAACCAACCCTGCTGACACCAGACAAGGGAGGGGATTCACAGTGCCTGCCAAAGGTGTTATGGTGGAGGGGAAAAGGAGTCAGCTGCAGAGCTGATGCTGCTGCCTCTCAGGGAACGGGCTCATGGCACCACTTCTCTGTTTGTAAAGTCAAATTCCTAAAAGTGACAGCACTTGTGATCATGGTGACATGGACAGTGGTTTCTGAGCACTTCCAAAAGTCTTTTGAGATTGCCTAATATAAAGGATCAAGTACTGATGGTGATAGAATGTGTTATATATAATTATATGAGCCCTTCAACTGGCCATTTCTCCTTTCTTCCATCATTCTGACGTAACTGGGTGCAGGAAGACACTCACAAAAGAAATATTGTTTCTGTGAACAACCCCATGCAACCCATTTTTGCAGATTTTCATTGAAAGTTCAGAACCAGCAAATTGAAATAATCCTACAAATTTACATAGTCTAAACTGGCCACTGCATCTGATTCTTCTAAATTGTTCTTTTATGTCTGCAAGGAACTAAGTGAAACCTTCAGATTTAAATACCATTGAACTGTAGGACTTGGGAAATTCAGATTCTACTGTACGTCAGCTTCTGAGCCTGAAATTAAGATTTGTTATTGTGACTGCACATGTTGGGAATCAGGATAAATAACAAACATGCAAATTCAGTTCTTAATTATGAGCCACATGGAATCAAAAATCGACGAGCCAGTTCCATTAATGGAGGGGCAAGCAGAAGCACTGAGTGTGATTTCCCCTAGATGTGGGGTCACACTTGAATGTGGATATGGTTGTCAGGATTTTGTAAAGATGCTCACAAACTGAAAGGTTTCATGGATTTTCTCGTGACCAGAGATTTGCACCATGTTTACTATTTGCTATTCACTACTATCACTTTTCACTAATAGTCAGGAAAACAATGTCAGGTGGCTGGTACAATTGCTCAACATATCTAATGAATAGCCAGGACTGAATAGTGGGGCAGAGACAGTGAATGCATTCAAGTGGGAAAGTGATGGCCCGTGATTTTTCTGGGAAACAAATACATTTGGAAAATATCAGCTTTAGTTTTTGAACTAACTAAGATAGGGTCATGTGCTAAATTTGCAATTAATATTATTTTAAAGAATAGATCAAACAGCTCAAGCAGATTTCCTCTAACTGACAAGTTCCATTAAACAAGAAAGCTCATTCTTAGTAGGAGATTTTAATATAACACTGAGAACAGAGAACAAAACAATGAATGGAAACATATCAGCAGTCAATTTCCTGAGTATTCAAGCCTACATTATACTTTGTTCTTTGCTACAGCCACAGCTCTGTAATTATCAAGTGTATTCATGGGACTTTTTCCTATTGACACTCAGCATGAGTGTGGCTGGAAAGAGATTAAGCTTTTGTGGCAGCCATTTGAATTTGTCTAACTAAAAACAACCTGCGAGGCTGTGGGGAGCTGTGTGTCTCAGGGGATTTGTGATGGTCTGCAGAAGCTGTGGGTCACAGGTTCAGACCTGTGTCTTGGGTGTGTGCAGGGCCTGTAGCTCTGGACCCCTGTGGCTGCAGTCACTGCCACAGTCACAAAGCAGTGACGGATGATGGAGCAGATGCTTCAAGTTGCTCCTCTGTTATGTGACTAAGGTGTGCTTGTTGGGCCATGAATGGCATCACTGGGTAAGCCTCTGCCTATTGGCTTTTCCTCAGAAAAGCAACTTTGTTCCTGCAGGACTTCATCTAGTCTGTTGTAGACACTATTGCTGCTTCTCATGTGATCCCCCAAAATAACTCTAGGTCAGGTTTTACTCTCTCCATGCTGCCAGTGGAGCCTCACTTTGTTATTAACCATTGTCTTTGTGCCCTCTCATGCACCCTGTGCCTGGGAATCCACTGTCCTGTTGGATTTCTGGGGACCAGCCTCTCGACAGCTTCCTGTGCAGGTTTGCCTCTCTGCAGGTGATACGGAGAGATGTAGTGGTGAGTGAGGAGTGGTGCCTGGAGCCTGCTGGTGATGGCTGTGAGGAAGGAATAGGAGTAGTATGTGGCAAGTGGAGTGCAGGGAGAGGGAACTGTGAGCTGGTAACATCTCCAGTCTGAGGAAGTACAGAATGTTTGGGTTAACTCTTCTGCAGCCTTGACTTCATTTGTAGTAACCTGGAGTTTCTTTCCCACAGCTGGTAAAGCTGTGCCCATCCACTATCCAGGCAGGAAATATCTCTCTGAGGGAGCACCATATTTCTTTGCTGTTTGGTGCAAGTGTGGGCAGCAATTCAGCTCCTCAGCTTGTGGCCTTGCTTCAGTCCTCAGATTTGGGCAGGCACCATGTCTTTTTACACATTTCGCTGTTTCTGTGTCAACAACCATTTTAGCCAAAGATGGAAAGCCAGAATCCTGTTTACTTAGGCTCCTTTGCAGTCCCATAGAGCAGGAGCAGCAGTGCTGGTGTTGTGGCTCAGCTCCAAATCAGGTAATTGCTGTGCATTCTGCCCTACTTACACACCCCCCATAGTTTCAATTAGAACAATTGTTTCCATTTTTCTTTCCTGCTCTGTCAAGTATTAATACAGTTGCTGTTAAGCTGCTCGTGTGATCCCTCACCTAGGTGTTGTGTTTCCATGGTAAAGACAGACATCCTTATGTGCATACCTGGACCCAATCCCCATTGGCACAGACTGATGTAATTCCATAATAGAGCTGGGTGATTTGCACCACATGAAGACACAGCTTTCTTATGCACAGAGCCTCATCCTTCTCTCTAATTAAAGGCTCTGTATGAATGCCTATGATCTATTTATTTTTCTACTCGCTCTTCAGCTTTGCAAATAACATGAGATTTTAGCAGTCATTCACACTTCTGGTCACAGTGGTGGTCTCTAGAGAACATAACATGCCTCCTTGTAATGTGCTTCCCCCCAGCTGTTCAAGAGTGAATCTATAGGGATATCTGAGCTCTTTCACTCTGGGCTGTAGTGTGGTAGATAGAGCTCATGATGTGTGATATTTTATGTTATGAATTGCTGGAAAATGTGTTCTTTGGAAACAGATCTCTCTAAATTTATCAGGACAATTAAGAATGTGGAAGGATGCCTGAAAGCTACACAGCAACAGGAGATTACACGCTTGCAGCTTAAGCCACCTGGCATATTGAGTGTTCATGTTCACAGCTGAGGGCTCCAGCACTTATTATGTTGTTTATGTGATCAGGAGAGCCTTCCTTTCATCTGATAAAGAACTAGGCTTGAAATGGCACGTGTTTGGGCTGGTGGGCTCTGTGTCACACACTGGGGTGAGGTTTGCTGTCTGATTTTCTAGTCTGTCACGTGGCCCATCAGATGATTATCAGCATCATATGCATGTGCTGAATGGATTGGTGTTTGTGTACATGAAGGCTTGAGCAGATCATGGCTTTGGTTTCTCTGCTGCTCAAGGCTGTGGTGGCTGGTGTCATGGAGACCTTTTCTAGTGATTTTGCAGGGAATACAAATAAGCTGTTATATTTTATGTAAAATAAGCAGGTAATGCCTTTCCCAGCACTTCTTTCAGACAGTTTTATGAAATGCACAGAATGCATTCATGGCTCAGTCCTCAGCAGACAAAGAAGCCCAGAGCAGATCCTTTGCAAACATTGAATTTACTCACACAGGAGGCAGTTGAGTTGCCTACCTGTATGAAGCAAAGTGGCACAGAGTCCCCAGGCAGTGCAAAGGAGAGCCACTTTATTGCAAAAACAGGCCTTTTTGAGCAGTTAGCCAGTTATCAGTTTACATAGTTTTGGGGCACAACAAGCCCAAGTCAACCAAGCACCAGGCCCTACGACGTGGATGTGCGGCAGTCGCGCAGCGCGGCTCTCATGGCTCTCATGGCTCTCTGCCCCTATCCCAGCTGAGTCACTCTCTCACAGTTCCCTTCTGCTTAGCCTGAGTAGCAGGCCTGAGCCATGATTTTACAAGGGTAACAAGGCCCTGATTTTATAAGTCTTTACTTATATGCAACACCTACCCATGTTTGTCTGGCACTATGTAGGACATGTGATATACTACAGTGCCTCTGTGTGTCCCACATGAGCTCCGTCTGTCCCTAAGAGAGGATGGGAATCTCCTGTAGGCCCTGAATTTTACCTGCCTTAGAGGGGTCACAAACTTTTCAAATGCCTCTGTTCAGATACCTAGAGCCCACCCACTGATGAAGCACTCCAGCTGAACAAATACTGACAAAATTTGTCTTTAAAATGAATTGTTAGGAAATTAAAAGATGTAAATTTTTCATTCTACTGTTAGGAAATTAAAAGATGTAAAATTTTCACTTTAAATTTAAGCTAAGGCTGTACCTCAGTACTGGTGGGACTTGGACTGGCACCTTCACAGTCTGCTTTGGAGAAACCTGGAAATGGAATGAATGGGCAACTGAGAGGTGTCTGTCAGCATCTCTCATAGGCCACAGTGTGCTGAAGGCTACACTGAGGCAGAGCTTTGTCAAAGTGCTGTGTTTACGTTGTTGTAGCTCCTGCTCTTGAAGCTGCTCTCAGGGTGGTACAGGCTGCAGTAATCCCAAAGCCTTTTTCACTATATCTCTTGTGTTACAATGGCCAAACATCTGGTCCAGCAGGACATGGTTTGTAATAGTGGTACAAAAAGTTGCTGTATACTTCTCAGTCCCATAAAAAGTGTAGAACAGTATAGCACAAGATGCAGAGATCATTTTATCTCAACTCCAAATTTTCATGATTTCAGGTAAACCATTCTGACTTTGTCTCTTCTCTCACATTACTGGAATTTTTCTTAAAATTTTGGTTTTATCCATATGGGGAAATATTTTTGTGTCTTCAACTTCCCAAGGCTTCTAAATTTCTAAAATGACAGTGGCACTGTAGGTCTAAAATGACAGTCAGCATGCCCTGGAGCTGACCATCAGTTGTTCTTCCTTGTGCAGTAGCTGTTTGCAGAGTCAGGGCAATTCTTTATATACAGGTTTTGTCACCCCCTTCATGCAAAACAAAAGGGTTTGGTTGTTTTCCCAAAGCAAACAGTCTGTGTCAGCTGTCTTGCACTAACAGAAAAAACAACCAACCAAAACAGCATGAGCTTTTATATCCACGTCCGTGAGTGGCAGGTCACAGGTTCCCTGCAGAAGTGACGGGGAAGGTAAACAGCTCAGAGCACGCCGTGTTTGCCATGCCATTCCAGTGCACAGCAAAAGCTGTCCCCAGCCCTTCTCCCCCTTATGCAGCAAATCACATTCTGCTATGTAAATAGCAGTTAATAAAAAGAAGCCACATTATCATTCTTTACTAGATTCTAATTATAGCCTGCCCAAGACGTTTCCCTTGCATGAAAGGCTTGTAGGAGTTTAGGCACTATGAGCTAAATCAGGGAAGGTTTTAACTCTTGGGCTCAATATGAAAACAAATCAAATGGGAAGGAATACACCTTTCATATCACGCTCTTCCAGAAAGAGAAAGTTCTAAAAAGACAAAAGCCCAAAACACCGGAAGGTTTTATTTGTGCTGGTCTGTATTATCCAGTTATTATCCTATCAATTGTTTGTGTAACTACTGTTTATACAAAGTGAAAGATGGCACATAGGAACACGTACCAGCAGTCTGTGTTTTCTGATGAGGCCCCACAGTGCTAGAGCAGGAGCAGGGAGCTGGCTGCTGTCCGGGTGTCCCCTTGGCGGCTCACAATGGGGTTGGAAGGGACTGGCCACCTAAAATTTAGAAGAGCCATAGGGATGTGCTGCATTTAGATGGCTGCCTCTGTGGGATAAAGTTGGCATTGCCATTTCTCCCCAGCTATGCCAGAGCAGGGCTGTGGTTTGGTGTCTCATGCCTGGAGATGGGTGGCCAGGAACAGGGGTCTTTAGGCTGCAGTTTTGGTTAGGGCAGCTCACCAAGAGCAGCTCATGGGTCCTTGACACTGTGTGATGTTTGCAAAGGGTGTAATTGCAGTATCCCGCCCAGCTTTTGCACAGGCTATCGAGTAGAACGAGCAGATGGAAATCAGGTTTATGCTTCCCTCGCCTTCTTGAAATGACTCCTCAGAAAATTATTTGCCAGGTAATGTGAGCCTGGGAATGTACTCTGGACCAAAACGAATCACAATATTGCTGACAGAGACCTGGCCTCAGCTGGGCACAGAGGGGAAAAGGACAGGTTGAAATCAGTTTGCTGCCTAACCAGTTGCCAGGGTGGAGGTTTTAACAGAATGGATGATACTGTCCCTTCTTAACTCAAATCCTGCCGGCCATATTTCACACCATCTGGAGTTTGTGCAGAGCCCCCTTTGGGAAGGCAGCCAATGAAGAATTACAATAATCTAATCTTGCCATGAAAAAAGTGTGAATAACCATTTCAGAGTCTGACTGGAAAACTACCACAACCTGTCAGTGCTCCTTAGATGGTGGCCAAGAGGGCACCTGGTGACACGCTGGAAAGTGTGGCGCAGGAGATAAACAGGAGCTGGCTCACACCAGACACTGAGCTGAGAACAGCCAGATTTTCACCAGCTGAAACAAAGGACAGAAGGAGAATGTAACTGCTGGGCTTGGGAGAGGTGACACCCCCATCCACATTGATTCCCATAGGCATTAAGGCCCTTGGCGCTTTTTGGGAGGGCTGGGGCTATGTTTTACAGCAGTTGCTCCAGAGCCACTATCTTTCAAGCCTTTGCAGCAGACTCTGCTGGAAACCTTTGGTTTCACACTTTTAATTGGTTCTCAGATGGAATGAGAGTTGGTCCAGTCTTTGTTTTCCAGTGTTGTGGAGTTCCTATTGACATTTTTTTCATCCCACCCTGAAAAAGAATTTTCACATAGCTTTCTCCACATTGTTTGCAATCAATGATTTCCCTGTAATGGATACTAAAAAATTTGAATGGCAGCTTTTGGGACTCACTGATGCTTGGGAGACAAGAAATGTGCTTTAATGATGTTCCTGGCTTGACATAAATTTGCTTCTTAACACACCTAAAATGAATCCTAGGATTCACCAATATGAGTATGCTCTTTGTCACCACTTAATTCTCCTTGCACTACACTTTATCTTTGCTTAGTCTGGTGCATTATAGATGCTTCCAATTTCCATCCATTCTCTTCTTTCAGTCTGGCTGCTACAGGGAGTGAGGACAACTACAGAAACCTCTGTCTAACTGTCTGAATAAAACCTGTAATTCACACTGCATAGAGCAGAATTTTGCTTCTTTTTTCAAGAGATGTTCCCAAAGTAGACACAATTTGAGAAACAAAACAGAATGACTCCCCTTGGCAAACAGGTGCCTTTATGCTGCTCCACAGCACCAAAGAACAATGACCTGTGGCCCTTTTATACACATTCATTGGTAAAAGAGTAACCTAGCCATCAGCAAATCTGCCCAAACCTGGCTTCATCTTTATGCAAGTATTTAATTTTCTTTAAAATTCTCCAGCAGCCCATAGCAGGTATTGCTGCTGGGTAAGTGTTGTGAAAGGATCCCAGAGCAGGGCTTGCTGCTCCTCTCTGTTTAGGTGAAGGGGTTTTCCTGTTGTTACTGGCACTGAGGTGTGTGGACTTTTCCAAGGCAGGCTGCTTGGTACATGAGAAGTGATGCAAGTTGTGGAATCATGCTAGAGCCTTATTGTCACTCCCCAAGTGGACAAAGGGGACTGTTGTTGGGGGCAAATCACTCAGCATCAGCCTGCCTAACCAGCAGCCTGGTTTCTGCTTTGTGCTGAGAGTTGGTGTTTTGGCTACCTAGAAACTGCTTTGGGGTAAGGTACAAGGATCTTGATAGGTTTCAATCATTGACTTGAGTGATTTCAGCACTATTTTGCACCTCTCCCATTTTTATTTCTAGCCTCATAGCCTTTTGGAGCCATCTTTTGGGCAGCAAGTTTATTAGGGGTGTGACTTTTAGAAAACTCGTGTTTGTTTCAAACCAGAACTAGCTTCAATTTTGCTAGCTCAGGTCAGTGGAGTTACATCCCTAAATCACAGAGAATTAAGACAGAGATAGTCCCTGTAGCACATTCTCTCTGCAGTACCTTGCACAAAGACAAGAGTTATAAAAGAAGTCAGGTGAAGTTTTGGAGTAGTTATCGCCAAGTCATATACTGATGGGCTGATGGTTTAAATTCACTGTAAAATGTGGACTTCAGAGCAAACAGCCTCAGCATCACTGTCTGGGACTCTTAAAGAATGCCATTGCTTGATAACCAAAAGCCCAGTGACAAACTCTTCAGTTCCTTTATTGAGAGTTTCCAGAACAACCACCATCACTTAAATCACCATCTTAGGTTGCTCAGTGCTTCAGAAAAGGACAGTTTGCTTTCATTGCCCAGGGAAAGAAGATGAGCCCTGATGTGCCATTCCAAACCATGTGCCTTTATGGACCCAGCTGTAGGGCTGGGGTGAAGCATGTCGTGGGAAGGCAGATAACACAAACATGAAAGCAGCACAAAACATGAGAGCCTATAAATAGCAGGAAATAAAGAACAATACTGTGATAAAATCCATAAGACAATAAAGACCAATGTGGGAGAGACCATTTCCCCCCCACCCTTCTCCAGAGTTTCTCCTATTTCCCAAAGCTGCAGAGATCATCTGACTGCTGTGTGGTACACGCCAGTCAGCCAAGCACCAACTCCAGTGCTTGGAGACTTGCATAAAGTATTTCAAAACCCTGTTCCTTTTTCTTTCTTGATGTCCTGCCATGACTATTGTGGTATTTAAAGCCATTCCCAACTCACCAGCTCATCAGAGCAAGGAGAAAAGAGGGAAGAGGAAGGGGGGGGAAAAGCCCTATGGAGATTTATAGTCATTAACAGCCTTTATAGGGTTTCAGACATTTTTGTGGTAATTCTTTGGAAAGGAAACATCCATGATGAGCTGGGGTTTATTTTGCCACTGGCATAAGAAATTAGACTGATTCCAAGAAAATATTTGCTGTTTACCAAGAAGAGGGCAAATGTAACTAGAAAATGGCAATGGATGTGAACTAGGAACCTTGTTTAAATTTTGGGTTATTCCCAGCTCCTGACCTGTCCCCTTTGAACTGGCTCCTACACAAACCAAGTCTCTGGAAGCTCCTCTGCAGGGTGAATCTATGGCTGTGCAGTGGGCACTGCAAAGCTCCCTCCCTTCACTGGCAGCAGCAGCTGAAGATGGTTAATTACCCTGAGAGATAGCTATCACTCATAAACCTGCATCTCACAGGAACATGTCCTGTCAGGAGGCAACCACTCTGTGGGCCCAAAATGTCATGAGGACAGCTCACAAGCACATGTATTCTTGGTCTGGAGTGTAAATTTCTCTGGGGAACAGATTCTCCTGGGTATTTCTGCATGGCCCTGTCCCATGGTGCCCTAATTTCTGAACCAAATCTTCCAATGGGGTAACACTAACTTGTGTGAATGGCATTAGGCTGATTTACAGCAGGGGAGGATTGGGGCCTTATTGTAAGGAACAAGAGGATTATATTGGCCTCAGAGTTCATGTCAGAGCTGGGACTGGAACTCAGAAATTACTAAGCAGTTTTCTCAATTGCTTCTGTTAGCTTTAAAGAAGGAGTTGTGTTGAGGAAAACCTCCAAGAATATCCGATTTAATGGCAAATCCACTCTCTTTTTTTCCATGACTGGTTCTAAGATGCCTGCCTACTAATGAACGTGGCTTTTTGAGCTCACACAATGGAGTTGCTCCCTCGTGGCCCACCCAATCCTCTTACAGGATCCCACCAGGGAGATGCGAGGACAAGTTTGGAGGTGACGCAGAGAGAGGTGTGTTATGCAAAAGGTGACTGTTTTCATTCAGAGGGTTCAGAGGTGACAGTAAGGTCTGAGGAGCTCTAACTAAAAAGTTGACTGGCTACCACTAGTGCTACGTCACACTCCATCGTGTGGCATGGTGAACAAATGAGGGATTTATATCCCTCCACAGCTAGGGGCTGGATTTCTGCCTACATGGAACTATGTCCCACATTATGCTCTATGGCTTTACGTCTCTTCATACTCTGTTGTGCAGTTTTCAACTCTGTTTTATGGAGGCAGAAAGCCTCAGATGATCTCCCCTCAACCTCGTGGGCTGCTCCTTCCTTCTGAGGCCATGTTTCGGTCTTAACTAATGTTCACAATTTCCTCCTGTAGAGTGGCAGGTCAAATATTCATGTTCCACCTTTTTTTTTTGTTGTTTTTGGTTTTTTTTGTCAGATATGAATGTTTTGTGCAGGGAGGTGAAGCAATTCAGCCAATTCATATCTTCTGACTCCTACTCAGTGCTTTAACCCATGTCCACCATCTTTCCTGGACTACTGCAGTGTTTACAGGACATTTGACTTCATTTGGTTTATGAAATTTTGCTTATTCTGCCTTTCTTGATCATTAGCCCACGAGGCAGCTTGCATGATTTTCTGTATCCAACATTTCTTTCTGCCTTTTTTTTCCCCATTTCCAGAAGGACTTGTTCCTTAGAACAGATGAACCACATACTGAGAAAATGAACAGGCCAGATTGTCTAGTGCTCCGCACCCACTGCTGAAGACAGATTTTCCGGAGAACTCAGTTTCCAAAGAGGCATCTAAATAAGTGACAGATACTCAGAAGTGGAAACGTGCCCACTTCTTTTGGTGCTCAACTAGCGCTAGAGCTGCTCTGAAAAAACTTGCTCTGATATGGCTGTTCTCCTTCACAAGCCACAAGACTTCCACATCTCCTCTTTTGTACCCTATTTACGGCTCTTTGCCATGCTCACCCTCGTGCCATACTCCATCCCCCAGGTCTCAGCTGTCCTTCTTCTTGTTGCCATGTCCTTCTGCACCATTAAAAGGTCAGCATATATATACACTCACATTTCTGTCAAGGGGCCATCGTGGCTAATGCCCCCAAATGGAGAACATATGTGCAACATAAATTAATTGTTAAGGCTAATGCTGATTGAAGTTTGGTAATTCAGCCTGCAGGATATACCATATGTTTGAAGTGTATTGTCCAAGTTTAGATTTTAAACTCCCAAGGGCAGGCACCACTCCTTCCTCTATGTTTACATAGCATCAATGAGACCAACAGTGCTTGGGTCTGATATACGTTAACCTCAGCCAATGCATTGTTAAGTTTAATAATGACTAGTTAACATTAAGGCACAATGGATAAAATATATAGACAAAGACTTTTCTTGGCAGAGATTTATGTCATGTTTTTGATGCCAGATTCTTACCCAAGTATATAGTCCCTGGTCATCTGAATCATTGGCATTTTCTTGAAAAATTTACCTCTTACATTGCACCATCCTGATTTTCCCTTGTTCAGCAATTGACACTAAGCCATGGATCACTATTTAGGGTAACTAAGCCAGAGCCCACCTAAGTGAAAAGTCTGGAACAGGAAGGCACCTAAATGATGTGCAAGACAATGAACTTGGGGAATCACAGAGCCAGGGTGTAAATGGGAAAAGGAAAATAAAGGTTTTGAATGCAAGAATTTAATGGAATTTTTTATTATTTATCTCATTACTTTGTAGTTCCCAGAAACCACATTCAGAGGTTACTGTACACAGGCCCTCCAGCGGGAGCATAAGAGAGCTCTAGGAATAAATCCAAACTCCATCTGAACTGACAGGCTGTTTTTCAGTGCTAGTTATGCAACATGTTAGTACCTCTAGGTATAGGACCAGTGGGATTTAAACTTGTACAGCAGATGGTCCGTGCATCATTGCTGGAATGCGCCTGCTGACCCTAGGGCAGAGCCTGAATGGACTTCAAAAGAGAGACTGAGCATGCTTCAAAGTGTTATTGTTTAAATGTTCCACTAAATGGGGACTCCGGAACAAAATATCTAGCTGAGGTCAGTCTGAAAAATGTCAACACACATAATGAGAAAACAGTATGAGAAAGAATATTTCATAGGGGTATTCTGGCTATTCTGAGTTGAAAAAAACCACTTTTTTCATGTGTGTCAGCAGATTGTCACAATCTAAGTGTCTTTCTTCATGAGCTTCATTTGCTTTTGTTGGGAAGAACAAGGTCTGTATGTTAAAGTCATAAATACCTTTGGAAAGTGTGTTTTGTCCACAGACAGGTACACTGGGAGAACTGTCAACCAAAGTTATGGCAAAGGTGTGCTGCAACACAGTATTAACATAGGCCTGAAAGCCACCCTACCACTCATTTCAGAGGAAATCTTGTAAGGACCTTGTGTTTGGTTTGAGAATGTGATCCTGGGATTTCTAATCATTACTGTGCTCTGTTGCAAAGCCCATAATGCCTGCTCATAGCATGTTCTTTCACTGGGGTAATTCACAAGTTTTGGCTTCTCCTAATGCCATTCAGGGAGGATTTCAGTAGGAAAGGGATTGTGTTCATGTTTAAATCAGTAGGTTTAATATCATGAAGGAAGATTCCCTAGGCAAGTCAAGCTTAACAAGATCACGACTTCAGTAGAAAATTCAAGATTCAGCCTTTGATTTGCTGGTCCCTGAGCTGCATCTTGGGCATTCGAAACATCAACGGACTGGTAGCTTTTGGTCTACAAAAGCTTTCCGTGCTGGCCACTGGCGATTCAACATGGGTGGCTAAACATTATTTCCTTTGCTGGAAGCAAAGAGCAGCAACCTGAACTTTCATAGCATCTTGTCCTGCTGGGGCATGCCTCTATCTTGATGGAGACACACTGCAATAACACAGATTAAAAGCTAACCCTCCCTGCAGATATAATAAAGGTCCAATGCCAGGAAGAGCAAACAAGACTTATGTTAAATGAAGGGGAGGCTTGTTTCTTTCATGTATCAATATTCAGTAAGATCAGCCAACTTGGCATGCTGGGGTGAAAAGAAATCCACCAGGCAAGGTAAAAAACTGAAGGACTCTGAAGTGAGGTGTTGTTAAACCAAGAAGGTAACTTGGCCTTGTTTGTAGGTTCTCTGTGTCTACATAGCATGTTGTAACTGACACAAAACTTGAATAGCAATCAATGTAAGTGGGTCAAAAATAGCATCCACACCCTCCCTGGAGTCCTGGTTGTTGCACCCCATATCACTACCCAGCTGTTAAGCAAAAACCCTGTAATCTTACCTAACTGAGTGTGAATTCAGCAAAGCTTTCAGGCTTTTGCTTATCTTCAGTGTATGCTTAACTTCAGTTAGTATAGAAACTCTTTGTTAAATAAGACTTTTAAACCTGCAGAGAGCTGATAAAAAATCGGAGTTTCACCTTTTTTATCCTGTTTGCCAAGTGCTACAAATAGCTGATACTCAATGTGTAGATTGTTGCAACTATTCAGTGGCCAAAACTCAGAAGTGTGTCAGTAAGTTAAAGGTGATCTGTTATCTCAGTGTTCCCAAAGCAGAGAAGTTACGACACATTTCTGATTAACATAATTTGGTTTAGGAATTCTGGTTCCCTGGAAATATTGTCACTCCAAAACAAAAGCACTCTGCAAATTCTCTGAACTTCAACTTGTTAAACTGCTCATGGAGAACAAAAAGTATGAGTCAAAACAAAGTGAGTTTGTGACAAAACTTTGCACAGCAGGGAAATAAACTCCAGTAAACCGAAGGAAAAGATATTACATCTGTTACTCAGTTTGCATTTTTACTCGAGTATAATAGGACTATAACCATTTTCTGTCAACAGCTTACAAAGAAACTTATTCTGAAAGTGATGTATGGTGAGAACTTGTATCTAAATTTGGTACATCTAAATTAGACTGAATACAGAACACTCCTAAAGGTGGTTTTTGGTTAGAGCTAGCCAAGTCACACAGAAAAGAGTTCACAAATATTGAAAGAAAAATCACCCCCCAAACCTCAGAGACTCCTCCCTCCATATGCTCATTGTACAGGAGTATTTTGAGGATATCATGTTTATTTGGGTTTGCACTTTGCAGGCAAGCAGTCCCCAGTTCTTGCCCAGAACGTGCTATTTGGTATTCTCCTCTCAGAGTGCAAAACATGGCCAAGTGTTTTGCTGAACAAGGAAGGACTTATAAATACACTGGGCGAGGCCTACAACACTGCACCTCTGGCTTCAAGAGGTGGCAGGGATTCTTTAAATTCTCTTGCTCATTTCCATTAAGCAAACAAACAAAATTACCAAACCGTGAAGCCCACAAACTGTGTATGTAGCCAGGCTGTGTAAGTTCCCCTTATGGTTACTTTTATCTTCCCTCTCGCTCAAGCTTTCCTCTGCATACATTGCTGCTGGTCTTTATTAAGCCCCACATTCTACAAACATTTCTGCACATGATTTACTTCATGCTTTTTAGCAGTTTCAGTGTTCAATAGGTGTTGATAATAGACAATGAGCTAGAACACAATAGAACTGCATATCTCCACAGATCAGACTAAACCTGATGAAGTTACAGCTCTGCAGCAAGGTTCAGTATGTGGGGAAGAGTTTGCAGGGTCTTAGCTTGTAGGGTCTACCAGAGCTGGCATTTGTGTTTGTGCAGCCCGTGGCTCAAAGGGACTCCAAGTCTGACCAGGATCCCTAGATCCCAATACACTGCAAGTAATTAACTGCTCTAGGGACTATAATTAGGCACCAAAGTACTCAGAGTTCACAAAGACTCTAGCATGTGGTATTACCAATATATCTGCTGACATTCGCATCTGTAGATTGTTCATTCAAACACTGCCTGTTTTGGAATACTAAACGTTCCTACCACCCATCAGCTGCTACCTGACCTCTTTAAAATAAACTTTCTTAATGGGCATGTGCCTGGATCACCGAAGAGACTATCAAACTTGGCACTGCAGAGGGAAAGCCAAGGCTGGTGCTAGTGATGGCTCTGCATTCCTACTCTCAGACATCCTGTCATCAGGTCAAGGTTGTGGCACAGTGACATGGGGCATGAGCTCCCTGCTTGCACACTGCCTGTCCAGCATTTAAATCATCATTATTCCAGGAATTTGTTGCACACCGTGGTACAGGGGTACACATAATATCAGCTAAAGGAAAAGTGAATGACTATAAGCACTTTGTCACGGCTTCAGTGGATATTCAGCAGTGACAACCGTGTGCCAGGCTGAGGGGCCCAGCCAGCAGCTGGCAAAGCATGTTTTTTGTAGCTTTGTGAGCACAGACTATGCAAATGTATTCAAAGGATGTTCTTGAGGCAAATTGGTTGGAGCTAAATTTGCCCAGATGCTGTTGAATCTGCTTATTAGTGTCCTTAGCTTGAAAATTAGCTGGAACTGATGAGTCAAACCAGAGCTGACTTTAGGATCCTTGCATATTAAGGAAACCACAACCGGATTAAATGTGTGCATGTCTACGTAGCATGGAAATTCAGCTCTCAATGCCTGATCCCACTATTCCCAAGATGGGGGCTTCACAATGCTTAGTTTGTGGAGAGCTCCTGGAGAGGCCTGGGCAACTATTTTGCCTTGAGTTTTTAGGCTAAGAGAAAATGAAAAAATAGTTTTCTCTTCCATCATGGCTCTTGATTTTTGTACTTGCATCTCATTTTGCCTGCAGAGGCACTCCCTGGCAGTGAACTCATGCCTTCCCACTCCTACATGTTCCATTACCAAAGGTGAATAATCAAGACAAATATGAAGACTGAGAGAAGTATGTACTCGTTTATTCAGATAATGAATGTGAGGGATGAAATCATCTTAATCCTGAACTAAAAACAACTGCTTCAGGATCCTGTTATGGTACCAAAGATACTGGAAGAAGGCGGGATTGTGTTGTGTCAATGACAGTGGTAATTTTGTTTCCTTGGACTTCTTTCTCATATAAGAAGACTATTAAGGGAAACTATTGGAACTTTTCTTTCACCTGAGTATTGACTTTAAGAAAGAAAACTGTGTCTTGAGCAGTTTTAAGCCTTTAGCAGGTTTAAGCCTGTTTCTCCAAGACAGCTAGTAGAAAGTATCTGCTTGCCCACAGGGCATTTTCACTGATTGACCATACATTCCCCCCATTTGTGCCACCTCTGCAGACACTGGCAGAGCTCCAGGGCAGCAGCTCTGCCATCTCCCTGCCTCTGTCACCCTGTGTCAGACACCAGCTCCAATCAGCCTTGCCCTTGTGGCAGCTACACTGTGTCTGACCCCTGCCTGGGTGTACAAAGGTGGGAAAAGGGTGGGCCATTTCCTGCACTTAAACAACCGAGCACTGTTAGCTCAGGGACAATTGAGCCTCTGGTGTTTATACTGTCTTTGTCTGGATAAACTGTATGGACACAGTTCCAATGCAGCCACCAGGAGATTTTCTTGCTGATACTCAAGGTGCCAGCATTCCACCCTTAATGTGCATTTTGGACATCCCCATCTTGAATCAACCTTCAGCCTCTTAAAACTTCATTGTGGTTATGTTTGGATTTATTCTTCAATATTTTTCTTTTACTGAGGAAACCAAAGCTGAAGACAGTTTTATAACATATGGTCTTCTCCATGCTCTGCAGAAGGTAAATGTCACCTCGCTGTGATGCATTTAGTCTACTCAAGCATCCTCAAAGAATTTGACACCAAGGATGTCCTAAGGGATTGGCCTCCCGATGCCACCTTCTGGGATTTGAGCACTCAGCTCAATGTAAAGCTTCAAATATTGCTGAGGCAGACAGAGATATTCAGTATCTCACACTTCACAGAACCTGGACACATTTTGCACACACCAGCTATGTGTGTAAGGAACTGGGGTTAAATCAGAGAATTTCTTCTTCCAGCCTCCAGCTTTTCTATCTGTGTTGCAATGACTGGTCTCCAGCTGTGAGGAAATACAGAAAACTTCTTATTTAATAAGTTTTGAGTAATCCTAAAGAATCCAATTCCTCCCTCCTCAAAGGAGGAACAAGTCTGTGTTCCTTCAGAAACATCTTTGTAAATAACACCAGAAACTGAAAATACCTTTCTGGTCTCATAGGCTGGGATAGGACTTACAGCATAGTTGCACTGACATTCAGTCCATATATACTTATAATTCCTCCTGAATTCTTCCCTGCCTTCTTGATGGTGTGTTGGATCTGCTAACAGTGGAGAAGGTCCTGTAGAGGTGAGACCTCTGGAAATACCAAGAGTTAGACCTATTTGGTTATTTTGCTTGCCTTTGCATTCAGTTTGTACATCATCCTGGGATAGCATGCAATTTTTCATCATGAAAAACATTTGGAAAAAAAGCTTAGGGAAAACTACAGATTTAAAATAAAAACAAGAACAAGCCCTACCAAACAAACCAACCCTTGTATTTGTCCATTGAGCTTACTGACTAAAAGATAATGGCATAGAAGTTTCCTGGATTTATGGATCCTCAAAAATCCTTTTCTTCCTCAGTGGCAATTATACTCCTGAGAAAAGGTCAGATGCCAGATCTAGCCCTGGCATCTTTCAGTGGATTTTTCCTAAAATCAAGAGGCTCTTCCAAGCCTGGTGGTTTCAGATGTTATGATTGATGTTTATTCATTTGTGCTCTTTTCCCATGGAACTGGCAATGGCTGTTATTTCTGTATCCAATACCACTGTTATGTCTGTTGCTCTAATCTAGCTACTTATATGGTCTCCACAATCTCAGTGTCTGAGCATATCCCAAGATTTAATTTAAAATACCTACATAAGCCCCTTAGAACAATAAACTCTCTCTTCCAGCCTTATCCCAGGCAAGAGTCTCAAGTTTTTGAGCTCATATGTGCGTGAGTAAGTTACTGAGGCAAAGCTGAATTGAAGAGATGAGTCCTATCTTCAGCTGGGAAAACAGGGTGAAAGGCTGGCACAGGAGAGGCCACAGTGGTGACCTAGGCTGCTACAAGAGTTTGCCAGGACCAGATGTGCTTCCCCTAGATTTTCTGGTCCTTGGCCCCAGCTCAGTAGTATTTTCTATGATTCCTAGAATCTGGCAAGTCATAAAATTTTTGAGGGGCAGAGGATAGACATGGGTTTTTCTTTTGACAAAGAGAAGTACTAGTTCTGCCTGGAGATGAGCTGCCCTGATCAGCTGCCACTGGAGGTATTGCTTCTATTTATTCTGACTGCATTTGGATCAAAATCAGTGTTTCTGTGTCTCTCCTCTCCATCTTTCTCTGGGGGTTGTTGTATGTTATTGCTGTAGTCCCCCAAGACAAAATTCATCCTGCAAATTCAGTCTCTGTTTTAGATAGCTTTGTCTCCAGAGATTGTGAGTAGTTTATAATGGCTTGTTGGGAGCCTGGTGTTAACCTGTAACCCAGTGTTTGAGCTTTGCAAAGGCAGTCCAGGGGAAGGAAAGGCTGATGAGTCTGTGGGTGCAACAGCCTTGTTGGGGAAGAGGGCAAATCCCATGTGCTTGAGATGGTCAAGGTGGTGGTGGAGAATTAAGTGCATTAAATCCTATGTGAATAGGAACAAGCTGAAGCTCTTGCCAAGAGCTCTGAATCCAAGAACAGCAAATGGAAGAATTACCAATGTATAAAAATACAAATAAACACATGCCAACATTAATTGGAGGAACATGTCCTTCTCACTGACCTTAGCCCATGTGACTGTACCTCTGCTGTAAGGGACATGAGCCCTTGATTTCTCTGTAACCAACAGACATAACCCTTGTTTCTAGCTGAGGAATTAAACTACACGTGAGGAAATAATTGAGTGCTGGATGGCATTTTTCACATGCCTCTTTTTCAACCTGGATCAACGAAAAGAAATATCATTATATCTCATATTTGTGCTAGAAATGAAGTGATTTGCGTACTTGCAGGAATGAGATACAGTTGTCTCAGAAGTTTTTGTTGGCAATAGAACAGGCAGCTGTCAACGCTTCAGCCTAGAAGTAGATGCAGCTCATTAGGACAGTTGGATATCATCAGATTAGCTGGGCTTGGAGATAGGGTGAGACAGGAAAACATATGACAAGAACTGGCATCGCAAAACCTCCCCCTTCAGAAATACTACCTCAAAACCAAGGAATGTTGTGGTTGATCACAGCCAATATCAATACAATATATCCTAGTTTAAGGGCAGACTTGCCAAGTATTTCAGCATGGGTTTCAGTGCCCCTGGTACACATAAAAGTTATGGCATTGGTTCTGGATTATTTACTGAGACTCTGGTAATGATGTTCCTGGCATAGCACTCCTTGCAAACACATACTTTGGAGGAGTTCCCATACATTTTTTTTATTGTCCTCTAGAGCTGTGGTGGCAAGCTGTGTGAAATCTATCCAGAAAACTGGAAGGAATCAAAACTAAAGGGAAAAAAACAACCAAACCCGGTTAAAGATGTCAAAGCCTTTCTTGTGTAGACCTAAAACAAGGTCTGAAATCAAAAGGATATGTGTTGACTGTGTAAGAGTCATAGGGGAGGGAGTTTTAGATTTTCTTTCAGTGCCTCTAGAGGGTTGCCTGATATACTCTGAACAGTTCTGGGACCAGAAAGATGCTTTCAGACTGGAAACAATTCAAAGGTGAATAATAAACAAAAGCAATAGCAAAAAATACCTGAGTGGCAGCAGGGACTTATTTTGAAGAAAGCTTAAACAGACTTGTGTCGGTGACAGGTCAAGGTGACCAAGGCCCTCAGCAGTACTCCATGGATATGTAAAGATATGTAAATGGCAGCAGGCAGATGAAGTGTTTGTCAGCATGCATTGCCATGGTTTGTTTTTGTGTTCAAAAGCTCTTTGTTCTAAGCACACTTCTCTTTTCAGAGCGTGAGCTTTAGCTTTGCAACCCAAACAGCAGGGATGCCTTGTGTTTCTTTAGGACTTTTCAACAGATGATCCCCAAATGCTTTAAAAGGGTGAACTAAAGGACCTTCACATTTAGAAAAAAAATAGAAAGGGATTAATTTCTTTCTTCCAAAATGCAGTCAGCTCTGGTGTAAAGTAAAAGAGGACCTGGATTCTGCAGTGGGTGAGATCCTTCTCCCTTTACATTGCTGCAGGGTCACAAAGGATTCGTTACCCAACCTGACTTCCTGTCTGGGGACACTGAGCAAAGGAAAGAACAGCTCCCCAGTCATGCAGCAAGCAGCACCAGGAATAGAAGTTATATCAAATTAAAACATAGGGGAGGAATAAAAGAGAGAATTGCAATTTCCTTGAAGGGTATTAGGCTTGATCATCATAACTGCTGCCTCCATTCTTAATAGCAGAGAGGATGTACAGACATTTGTGTGATTTCTCTGCTGAGCAGCACCTCTGCTTACTCAGTACTGATTTGGGGTTGCTGAAGCAGCAACAAAACCACTTCCTCTAGAGTGTCGATGTGCTCTGCAGGCCTCCCAGGCCTATGTGGTTAGCAGAAGTTAGGAAACCTCACAGAGGAAATACAATGCAAAGTACCAAGAGATGTGGAAACCTTAAATAGGGATGTCAATTCAACCACTATTTAGTCGATCCTAAGGGAAAATAGGAGCATGATGGCCTTAGAACCTCTTTAAGGCACCTTTTAGTCTGTTAATAATCAGGAGGAGATTGCTTTATAAAAAATAAACCATTTTGATTTTATTTGAACAGCTCCCTTCAAATATCATTTTTGTGCACACTAACACGTGACACCCATGTGACATTGTTTTGAGCCTTATATTTGTATTCAACATTCATTTAGCTTTCATTACTGACAAAAGTTCAAATGCCAGAGGATGTACAAAACCTGCTGGGTGATCTGCAAAATCATTTGGTGTTGGAAAATTTTTAATGATGAAATACTTTATTAATTGCTTCTACTTTATCTGATCCCTGGCTATCGCCACAGGAATCTTGAGGGCTTTGCAACAAGGAAGATGTATACTGCCTAAATCATAATTTCTGGGATTATGCTAAAGCACCATGTAAAAACAAGCAATAATTATTATTCAGACAATTCTCTGTTTCAAACATATCTAATTGAGAAAAAATGAGGAATTCACCTCTAGGCTGTTTACTCATAAAATCCTCAACTACTTCTGTAGAGTTTGATTTGCTGCTCAACTGGTGTGATCCTGGGAAAGAAAGCCCAAGGTCTGCCTAACCTAGAGATTTTTCTCCAGTATTCTTTCTACTGAATTGAGAATTGTTTGAGTAGTGTTGGTGCTAAAAGTATTCCCAATGCTTTTGATGTTGAACTTTTGCTTGTTGGCTGTTGTGTGTCCCTGGCTGTAGCAATAATGCAGCAACTTCTCCTCATTTCCCTCATATTCTCAGAACAATTGAGATTTTGGTCCATGCCTAGAGAATCATAAAACCATGGACCATAAGTTTAGAGGAGTGTTTCTACAGGCACTGGTGATGAAATTACTCCTGGAATATTGAAGTTATTTAAAATTTCATCTTGCTGGAAAGTACTAGTAGCCTGAAAGGAGGAAAAAACACCAGACAGCTTGAGAGCCTCACACATAACAAAAGATTAGAAGAACAGCTTTTGAGCCAAAAGACAAGTGGTGATTTTGACATGAGCACAAACACGGAGGTCCATGTGGATGTTAATACAGAAACATGGGAGAGATCTCATTTACTTTATAGCTGAATCAAGGGATGTAGTTCCTACACATTTATTCCCTGATCTAGATACAACATGGCTAAAATGAAGTGTTGTGTAGCTGGGCTACAGCCGGGTCCCACACAGCCAGCAGAGTAAAAAACGTGCCCTGGCCACAGAACCTCCTTGGAGAGCACTCCAGAGCAGGGGCAGCCAGTGGTTGGCAGCTACGTCTGGTAGCCATGTCCCCAGGCCACCAACACACACAGGGAGTGTTGGGCTAATCTAGGATATTGTTGCAGAGAAAATGTCCTTTGACTACTAGACAACAAATTCCAGTAGTGTGACTGGCTGGGAGGCAGGTACCCACAACAGACCCACTGCCAACAGCTGGGGGGTGCCTAAATCTAGGTTGGGCAAAATGTTAGAGACTATGCAGAGTCTGCAGTGGCCCAGCACAGGCAGGGACACAGCTGACTTGTGGGGTGCTGGAGGTCTGCAGAAATCTCAATGGGTCTTGGCCTTCTCTTCTGTCTCTGATTGCTGCCCTGCCAGCCTTGGAGTACAGTATTGTTTATTACCCAGAGGGGACAGCTGAATTCCTTCTACAACAACAATATTTTTTTGTGATGCCAATGCCATGACCTTTATTCATGAAAAACAAAGTACAAATGGTGAAAGCAGGGTGGAGCTCTGTCAGAAATGTGATGTAAACAGCTACAAAGATGTGGCTGTGCTCCTCCGAAGCCATTTCCCACCAGGTAAGGATCAGAGCAACAGGCATTGCAGACATAGCAGAGATCCTATCTGATATTTTGTTAAGCTAATTGCCTACACCTAACAGCAAGGCTTAATAAAAATTGCCAAATTGAACTTTTGGTCAGATGAGACAACATCAACAACAATAGTTTCCACAGGATTTATGGAAACAAATTCCCGTTCCAGGTATCTGCTGACATTTTTAAAAAGCCAGCCTCTTTTCTAGCATTCATGAAAGTAACATGAACAATTCAGTAGGAGAAGAGCTCCTGTTTTGTTGTGGAAACAGTCTCTGCAGTACCCTTGAAAATTCATCCTGAGGCAAGTTTGAAATAATTCATGCTTTTGCTCTTACAAAAATATCTTCATGTTTAGAGCAAACAGCTGTTTTGCTAGTGGAGAACAGCAGAAACATGACCTGTATTTAAACCTGTATCTTACTGGGAGAACTGGGAGCTCAGTCTCCCAGTAGGGATGCAAAATTCAGGCAGTGACACATGCAAAGACTTCTGGGGTGGCATGAATTCAGCTTGAGGGGAAACCTGAGTTGAAGCCAGGTGGAGTGGGCATGTGGCAGTGTCCTTGCTCTGGCTGGAGGTGATGCCTGTGTCCTGAGCTCCAGCAGGCCGGGGGGTGTGCCTGAGAGATGCCGTAGCTCTCTCCACACGGTTTCACAGGTCCTCTGGAGGCACTGGATGGAAAAGCTCCCAGGGGTCCACCTCACCCTCCACTGTGTGCTGCTGCTCCATGACTTACCCAGCTGTGCACCAGGCAGTCCCAGGCCCTGCTGCTCAGGGTGATGCCTGCTCACTGCCACAGCCCAGCCTGGCCAGGCAGCCGCTCCGTGATGCCTCCAGCAGCACTTGCTATGGGGCAACAGGGGTCAAGGGTGACTTTGTGAGTGCCAAGGGCATCCCAAAACCACTTTGGCTACTCCACAGTTTGCTGGGATGTGCTTCCCAAGGAAATGTGGGAGTATAGGGGCAAGTTTTCACACTTCTCTCCATGAACTTCATGAGCCCAACAGACAAACTTGCAGAAGTAAAAAGGAGAAAACTTGAGGACTTTGGCTGACACAGAGAATAAGAGACAATTGCTCAGTGCTACAGGCAGCCTGTGACCAACTGTTCACAAAATATTAACCATTTGTGGCAAATTTAATAATCAGTAAGTGATAATATTGGGCTTTGATACAAATCAGAGCTGACTAACATTGACCAGAGATTTAGAAGCCCAAGTCTGGATAGTTTGTGCTTCGTGCTGAGCCTATTCCACCCTCTCCCCTTTCCCGACCTTCTCACATACAGACAACAAAGCAGGATTGCCCTGGCTGGGACAGACAGGCAGAAATCACTCTCTGCAAGGATGCACTGCTAGGTTGGGAGTGTTGCTGCACCCAGATAAACTTTACAAAACCAGTCTCTGCCCAGGTTGGGACATAAGCGTCAGGTATCCCAAAGGGATGCCGCAGTGAATATTGCTGAATTTATTTTAGGCCACAGAGATTCTGACTGAAAGATCGCTTTGGGATCCTGCCAAAGGTCCAGAAAAGGTAACTGCTAGGGGAGGTTCAAGGTCACCCGCGCCTGGGAGCCGCTGGCGTCCCCTCAGTGACACCGCTGCACGGAGCGACGTGCTGCCAGCGGAGGTGGAAGCCCAGGCATCTCCTCGGAGCACGCGGGCAATGCTTCAAGTGTTTGTGGCCCGGCCGTGCCAGGGACGGGCGCAGGGACCCGCGCAGGGACGCGCGCAGAGCGGCGGATGCTGCCGCGTCGCTCGGCCGGGCAGGAGCGGCGCTCGCCGCCAGCTCTGCCTCCCTGCCTCCAGATGCGAGCAATTTGTTTTGCATTTGGACTGGTAGTCTGGAAAACCGAAGCGCTGTGTTTTTAAGTTTATATTATATGCTTGCTTTCCAGTTCTGTTAATTAAAATCATGATACTGGATGAGCAGTTGCTGGATAGCTTGCAGGGTTCATTTTAAATTTCTTCTTTTTTCTAGACACTCGGGCATTTGAAGCCCTTTCTCTGCTTGCAGTGCATTAACTCCCCTAGCTAGAAATTCTATCTGTCTGAACTCGTACAAGCATGCATTTGGGAATGGTTTTGTTTCTTAGAGTATTTTCTTGTAGTGTTTGCCTATACCTTCCAATGTAATTTGTCAGAATAAACAAAGTAATTGAAAATTATACACTCCTCATAACTGTTTCACCATCACTTTGAGAGGGAAGGGAGCAGAGGGACCCATAAGCAAATAGAAAGAAATATGAGCATGTATGAATTCACTCAAGTGATCATTCTTCTTCTTATTTGGTGAGTTTAATCCATCAGCTTTTCTGGATCCATTGTGTAAGTCATGAAGGCTCAGCTGCCTCCACATTTTTAGATTATTTTCCACTGTGATGTCTACTGTGACCCATGATGTGGTTAGGCCAACCGTGCCCAGCTCAATAATCAGCTCCAAATGTAAATGGTTCTGCAGGACAGCCTCAGACTCTGCTGACCTTTTACTGCTTTCAGAGTGTGCCTGCCACAACTTCTTCCCTATGTTCCAAACTGCATCTCCTGTGGCTTCCCAGATTCCATATCACCTTTGCTGCACCCAGGTAACCATCTTGACTTGGCAGGACCTGCTGTGCTCGTGAGGCCCAGGAAATCTCNGGCGGGCAGGGACAGGCTCAGGGATACGCGCAGGGATCGCGGGCAGAGACCGCGGGCAGGGACAGGCTCAGGGACGGGCGCAGGGACGCGCTCAGGGATACCCGCAGGGACGGCAGGCAGGGACAGGCTCAGGGACGCGCGCAGGGACGGCGAGCAGGGACAGGCTCAGGGACGGGCGCAGGGACCCGCGCAGGGACGCGCGCAGAGCGGCGGATGCTGCCGCGTCGCTCGGCCGGGCAGGAGCGGCGCTCGCCGCCAGCTCTGCCTCCCTGCCTCCAGATGCGAGCAATTTGTTTTGCATTTGGACTGGTAGTCTGGAAAACCGAAGCGCTGTGTTTTTAAGTTTATATTATATGCTTGCTTTCCAGTTCTGTTAATTAAAATCATGATACTGGATGAGCAGTTGCTGGATAGCTTGCAGGGTTCATTTTAAATTTCTTCTTTTTTCTAGACACTCGGGCATTTGAAGCCCTTTCTCTGCTTGCAGTGCATTAACTCCCCTAGCTAGAAATTCTATCTGTCTGAACTCGTACAAGCATGCATTTGGGAATGGTTTTGTTTCTTAGAGTATTTTCTTGTAGTGTTTGCCTATACCTTCCAATGTAATTTGTCAGAATAAACAAAGTAATTGAAAATTATACACTCCTCATAACTGTTTCACCATCACTTTGAGAGGGAAGGGAGCAGAGGGACCCATAAGCAAATAGAAAGAAATATGAGCATGTATGAATTCACTCAAGTGATCATTCTTCTTCTTATTTGGTGAGTTTAATCCATCAGCTTTTCTGGATCCATTGTGTAAGTCATGAAGGCTCAGCTGCCTCCACATTTTTAGATTATTTTCCACTGTGATGTCTACTGTGACCCATGATGTGGTTAGGCCAACCGTGCCCAGCTCAATAATCAGCTCCAAATGTAAATGGTTCTGCAGGACAGCCTCAGACTCTGCTGACCTTTTACTGCTTTCAGAGTGTGCCTGCCACAACTTCTTCCCTATGTTCCAAACTACATCTCCTGTGGCTTCCCAGATTCCATATCACCTTTGCTGCACCCAGGTAACCATCTTGACTTGGCAGGACCTGCTGTGCTCGTGAGGCCCAGGAAATCTCTGCAGGCAGTGCAGCAGCAGAATATTTAGCTGCAGCATGGCAGGTGTGTTACTAGCAGGGAAAGAGGCATATTCACCATGTGCATCATCTCCAAGCACACCTTGTGCTACTGGAGTAGTGCTCACAGAGGACTTGGTCCAGTGAGGGAACCAAACTGCCCAGATGTGAAGCTTTGCTCTCAGGACTGAACACACTGAGCGTGGACATGTGCAAGGATGGGCCAACGTTTGCAGCGTTTACTTTGGGCTGCAGACAAAGCTCACACGAGCTTCTGCCATGCACCAGTGACCATCACCTGAGCTCAGCAAAGCCTTTCTATGCAAATCCCAACTGCTCTGCATTGTGTCAAACAACGACTCCAGAATTAGATCCAACAAGATGTCTTTTCTTATTATTTTTTTTTTATTTCAGCAAGTACATTCAGTGACTTAGCCTTTTCGAGGTTTATATCGTGGTTATTAATACTACCATTTATCTTCTTTTGGAAAATTGAACTCATGTGATAGAGGAATCTTGTGTGTCAAATTCTGATGCAGAAATTCTGATATGAGTGCTTCTGTAAAATACAGAAGTGGAAAATGGAGGTTCTATGGTAGGAAATTATTTTCTTGGCTGTTTTTTAAAATAAATTTTATATGATTGGGCCAGCAAAGAACAATGCCTACATAAAAAAAATCCATTACCTGTTGATCTTGTCCTGGTTTTGGCAAATTTAGGCAGGCATTGCAAGATTTTATAAGAACTGTTATGTAATAGTTCAGGCAAAAAATGATTAAAAGAGATAAGTTATCATATATCTAGTACTAGGTAATCAGATTAAAAAGAAAAAAAAAACAAACAACAACTGGGAAGTGCAATAACTGGATTTACTAATGCCACATAAAATAAAAAGATGAGTATATATTTGGATTGTTGCACAGGGCAAGTGCCACAGAATTTTCCCTAGGGAACATTCCTCTATTGGCAAAGCATGGTCAAATGCAACAAACAAATCTTTTTTGTCTTTAATTATTGTGATTCTGTTTAAAAGTTAGAAGACATCAATTTCAGCATGTGGAATGCAATTGTGAAAGAAAATGGGTTTCCTGAATTTTCAGTGATTGGCTAAAATTCACACACATACTGGTTATTTTAATTTAAGGAAAAAGGATTTTGTTTCTTTATCCTGTTACATAACACTGGATCTATTCTCCCTTGAACACACAAGTATGATTATCATTAATCTTAAAGGGAAACAGTTGTCTTTCAGAATCCTTCCTGAATTTCTGAATTTTTATCTTTTTTTTTAAGTTAGATCCCAAATGACTGGATATGAATTGAAGATGAAAGCACATTGTTTATTTTTTAAATTAGATTACTTTAATCTCATTTATACATAGTTCTTCTACTATTCTTCCCAACAGCAATAGTGAAGAAAAAACCATTGTTTTAGAGTGACTTCCAAAATACAAAACATACGATTCATACAGCATCCAGCAGGAGACAGACTACCTGTTATTGCTTTTTTAGCTCATTTTTATGAAACTGGCTGGCTTTCAGTTCAGAGACATTCTTTAATAATACTTATATTTTTCATTCTATAGTGCATTCCTTTCGAGGATTTTAAATTGCTCAGGAGATCTTGAAAATCCCAGTGAAAACCTTTGGATATATGAGAGGTTTTTATTTCCAGGTAGCTGAATGTCAGTTAACTTGAGACACTCACTTTTTTCAAAAGCCAGTGTGACCACTTTGGTTCCAGGCTGTTTGGTTCCTCGGTGTTTGCCCCTCACTTTAGGAATCAGCCACTGTAAAGCAACAGGCATCTCCAAACTCAACCAACTCAAACTCAGAAAGGACCAGCTCCAGCCTCTCAGCCTTGCTAAGTGCCTTAAGTTCATTTGTAATTAGCTTGATGTAAGGAAAGCACCAGTGCAGGCAATCCCATAATGGCTAGGCAGTCTCAAATATAAGAAAATAGGCCAGCCAGAGCATTAAAGCAAGAGAATTTAATGCCAACTGGCTACTTTTCAAGAAGACCTGTGGCTTTTCATTGCCTTTGTGTTTGACTTGCAAACTGGGTGCAGAGCTCTACCACTTGCAGGTTCACATGATGGGGAGTGTACCAAAAACACAGGTCATGTTTTGGTTTCTGCTTGATACCTTATTTATATATGATTTATATGGATAAACTAAGAAAAATTAACTGTCCAGGCCATAATTTCATCTAAAATAAACACAGACTAAAACTACAGCAACTTAGTGGATTGCGTGGATTAGTGAGATATCCTGGTATGTAACAGCAATAGCAACAATTTATTCTCCAATTTAGTAATGCTTAAAATCTGCAATCCAGAGTCACTCCATGATATGCAAATCCCTCACAAAATCTGCTTCCCTTTTTCAGGCTCAGGATCCTCTGCTATACCGGGGAACCCCAAGGACTAACCCCATATAACTTTGTATAGGAAATTCATGTATAGAAAATCATTAATGCAAGGGACATATTCAGACTATCTTTTTGCCATACTTGTTTACCCAGTCCTTTACAGACAGTGCTGTCCATTTCTCTCCTACATTTCTGCTGGACTTCATGCCTGGATTAACTTCGCTTTTTTTTAAATTTTAATGTTTATTTGTAAAATCTTCCCAATCCCTACAAAATATCCTCTTTGTCCATGCCTCATCTTGGTCCTGAGTCCATGAAACATCATGTTCCCTCTAGCAGCCAAACAATGAAAACAAGGTTTCTCCTGAAAAATGAAGAAATATTAAATCAGTTACCATATAAAAATTAATGAGAATTTGCTGATGAGCATATTTTAGGTCCTGGTGTAATATCCCTCCCTCCACCTCACCTTATGGAAACCTGAATTAGCTCTGCCATACCTTTGGGTTAATATTCATCCATCTGAAATTTGGCACTCACATCCCTGCCCCTCAAGACCCCTCTACCCAGGTGCAAATACAGTGACTCTCTCCTGACTTTCGTGCCATCTCAGTAGATTTCCACACGTTGTAGCCAAGCTGGGGATTTGGCCCAGTGTCTTTTTTAAACCCTGTGACCCAGACATGGAGATTAAAAAAGAGTTATGTTATCGGATTAAACAGATACAAGAGGCACTCGCTGTATCAGCATCCAACACCTTAAAACTCCAGCAAGTAGATCAGCATGGTAATGGCAAAAATAGTGTCTGAGAGAGAGGGAAAACTCAAGGGAAGGTGATGGCAAACCTGTGCCTTGGGCTGGAGTGTAAAACCTGCCGCTCTGACTGGTTGCCAAAGCAGCCATGGGGATATGATGTTCTGCTTGCTATAGCATCTCGATACAGGATGCACTCAAGGTATAGACGTCATTCGAACTCCACCTATCTGTAGCCAGAGTGATTTTGGCCTTAGTTAAGTTTGGGTTAATATCTTCACAGCGGGGTTTTTAAGAGGTTAGGCTTTATTGCGTTACGAACTGCATCAGCAAACACTGAAATCAATAAAGCTCCAGAAGCAAAAATTCTAACAGATTAAAACCAGACCTACATGAAAAGGATAGTAATTTCAGGCACCATTTGTATGCTTAATATTATACACATGCTTATGCTTTGCAATTTTGGGCTCTAACTTGTGATTTCAGTTACATAAGAGAGTGGAGAAGCCAGAAGCATTAGTGCTGCTGTATGCCACTGCAGCTGAAGTCAGAGTTCCCCCAAATATTCATCAGGCACATTCTCAGAAGTTGTGCTGTCTCATAATGAAATTGCAGATAGCAGTGTGCATATTTATGGCACAAAAGGACTATTATTATTATTATTATTCTTACACTTGGTTCCAGGTACTGTTTACGTGCCTCTGACTTCAAAACAGCCTTGGCTGTTGGTCTTTTACCCCAAACATTTGTTTATCAGATTAAAAACAACCAGATGTGTGATCAAGTCAGATGTGCTGACTTTTAATGAGGAGTAACAGAAGAAGAGAACAAGAGACAAAATACAGACTTTGATTCCTCTAGAGAACTAGAGCAAAATATTCCAATGCTGTCAGTGGTACAGCTGTGCTGGCAGGATCCTTCACACAGACAAGGCTCCAGCCACTACTTACATTTCACTGATGTGACTGCTAGTTCCTAATCTACATCTGGGCATCCTCACTGCAACCAAACAAGTGGCTGAGCCGGTGAGAAACCTTTTGCTTCACTCCCTAGTGCAGCCAGAGCTGTGCAGCCTGTTTGTGGTCTCTCGTGGAGCTTCACAAAATGTGACCTGCCTCCTGCAAAGGATGCCTAAGAATCAAAGTTGCAGTACACAAGAAACCTGAATCAGAAGACGTAGGTGGCAGCATGGACTACATTGTTATGAGTTTAAATGAGGCTGTTCAGTGGAGATATGTCATCAATTAGCTGTGTATATCCTATCTCTATCTGATTTTCTGCTAAAAACCTACTCACGTTCCAAATCAGCTCAGATACGGAAAATCACAGAATGCACTGGAGTAGGGGAAAATCAGATGTGTGACTGTGGCACGGTGGTTTTGGCACCCTGTATTGCCATCAAAAATGTGCAGAATGGTGCAGCTTTTGCAAGAACCAGCTAAGGAAATCAGCCTTTTCTGAGACCTCCCTGGAGGCTGCTGTGATGGAATTTGATCCCCCCAGCAGCCTATGCATAGGTTATGGATTCCGGAGGTGGTCCCCCAGTAACTGCTGTCCTAGTTTGTGGTGTAGAAAGGTAGCATCTTGTATTCGGGAAAACCTAGAGAGCAGAGGTGTGGGGACTATTCACTCTCCTTTGGTCCGTGCCTGCTGTACCCAGGGCAAGGTTAGGACCGTGGGACTTCTGTGAAACACAGATGGCCCAAAATCTCCTTTTCACCACAACTGTACTCCCACAATGAAAATGGCATTTTGCAGTACAGACGATCTTACTGAGTCTTCAGCAGGGGTTATATGAAAATGCCTCGCGACACTGTCTGCTGCTGTATCCTTTCATTAAGAGAACCAGGGGGATGCAGGTAGGAGAGCAAGGACATGTTTGAATCATATACCCGTTCGCCTGCAGGGGAAGAGGGTTCGTTTCTGTGAAACCCGACTCAAAACAAAACGTTGCCCTGCTCATTTTCCCCGCCGATCGCCCCGGCCGTACTTTGTTCTCCCGCTGCGACCGGCACTTCCCGGTGCCGGGGATCGCGCTTTTGGGAGGCGGCAGGGCAGAGCGGGGATATCCCAGCCTCCCAGGCACCTGCCAGGCCATGTTCCCGTGTTGCCTCCTCCGGCAGCAGATGGCTGTGGGACCAAACCTGTCCCCAGAGCCTGGCATCGGGTCCAGAGTCCAGTCCCCCGGGGGCCGGAGAGAAAAGCGGCCACGGAGGAGCAGAGCCAGGGCCCAGGCGCAGGGACGGGCACCGGTGGTGACAGCGCCGTGGGATGCTTCTTCTGTGAGAAGGGCACTCTTTGTGCAAAGATGAAAAATAACGATTAAAAACATGTACGAAAATGAAAAATACCGAGACGAGATCAGCGGCCGGGAGCCCTCGCTCCGCACCCTGGCAGCCGCGGGACGCGGGCCGGGTCCCTCGGGGCGGCCCCGCTGCCGCTCCCGCTGCCCGCGGCAGCCGCGGGGGAGGGCGC
>VWZV01014515.1:89808-167380 GCA_013397155.1 Irena cyanogastra | reverse complement strand
AAAGGGGCGGCCGCTCCGCGCCGGCGGAGCCGAACCGAGCCGGGCCGGTGGTGGCGGCATCGTCCTCCCTTTGTCCGCCTCAACTCGGGGTGCCCCCGGGCGCGCTTTCCCTTCCTCCCTTCCATTTATTTATTAATTCATCCTTCCCCTTAAAGCCCCCTCGTCCCCAGCTCTCGCATTACCCCGGCGGTGTTTTTTCTCCCCAGCGGTTATTTACCCCACACACACCCCCCCCACACCTTGCGTTAACTTTTTTTGGCGATAACATTCTCAGCCATTCCCCGTTGGCGGCCCTCCAGCCCATCGACGGCGCACGCTTCTCTCCCCGGCTGTTTTTGCCCATTTTTTTCTCTCCTTCCCACCTCTCCTCGCTGTGCTTTCTCTGTCTGCCGTGCGCTAACCTCGAGTGAAGACACTGATACAGGCAATGCTACAGCTGATGCTAATGGGCCTACCTGGTGGGTAATACCGCTGCTGGTGCTTTCTTGTTATTCCCCTCATTTTCCTTTTTATTCCCTTCATTTTCCTTTTTATTCCCCTCATTTTCCTTTTATTTTGTGGGTTCTTGACATGCTGAAATCAAAGTAGTGATGGGGTTTGGAAATAAAACACAGGGACTACACAGGGCAGGTTACCAAGCTCAGTGTGGTGCAAAGGGGTGATAATTCTGGGTTCGTCTGGGGGTAACTTGGATCTGAAATTCACCCGCTGGCTTTAAGATAATGAATGCCCGTTGCTGCCTGGTATTATAGCAGGAGGTATGTGGGAGGACTCACAAGGTTTCCATATAAGAACATGGGAGAATTTATTTCACCCAGGCGAAGAAATGTGCAGAGTATGTGTTATTTATGACACTGAAGGCAAGCTGTGTTGTCCTTAGGCAGCTCCAAGAGTGGCAAAACTTGATATTTAAAAATTGTAGAAGCTGATTTCTGCTGTTTATTAAGACCTATGTTTAAAGGGAAGCACAGATGAAAATTAAAAAAGGAAAAAGTAGTGGGAGAGGATCCAGATAAACATGAACAAATACAACCCCACACTTATTCCAGCACAGTTTGTGCCAAGGTGTAAAGATGGAGGTTTTTGATGAGTTCCCATGTTTTTTAACCGTATTGGGAAAGGCATTAAGAAAATGTGCCATGAGGAGCTTGTTACGTTGATAGTGCTATTTTGGTAACTGCATTTTTTTTATTGCTTGCATGTGAAAATGTTTTGAGTTTTGGACTAGCAAAACAGCAAGGCAGTCCTGTCGGGGACACGTGTCAGCGGCTGTGTAATTCAGGGCTTGGGTGACAGTTGCTACTGGTTTAGATTTTATAGCTTTAGGTTTGAGGGTAAAGTTAAAACCTGCTGCTGTGGAATTTCAGTGGGAGAGGCTTTGGTGAGAGCTCTGATGGTTGTTGACAGCCGGGTGTTTACCTCTGGGTCTGTGTTCAGCCAAGCTGACTGCTTTCTGGCATTGCCTACCTTTGCCATAAGTGTTACAGAAAGGTTTCCTGGAAGGTTATTGGGGGTTTTTTTTAAGCAAAATGTGTGAGCAGCTGAGGCAGCCCGCAGCGTGACAGTGAGTGTCCCTCGCCTGGACCAAGTAGAGTCTGAAGCACGCGTGTGGAAGGAGGATGTCTGTGTTGCCCTGATTAAACTGACATTGATGGAAACTATTTTTGATACTTTCAGAGATAGTATATTCCTGTTTCCCCCTCAACTGTCTCTTACCTGCTTTGCATGTTCTTTTATTGTTGTTTTTTTTTCTCTTTATTTGCCTTTCACCTCTGTCCCTTCCCACCTCTCCTGCCTTGGTGCCTAGCGCAGCTCCCACTGGAGGGCGACAGACACCATTCCCCTGCCTGGGGCTGCCCGGGGACCCCGACCCCGCGGCCGGGAGAGGAAAGGCCGCTTCTTGCTGGCCTTTATTCACCTGCCTCTTCCACCGCGCGCTGGGAGAGTTGGTTCCTGTCATCTTGGCAAAAAGCTGGAGGTCGCAGGTGGCACCGTGATACCTGTAGGTCCCGAGAAGGTGGATGCGTGCTCGGGGGTGCTGCATCGAAATCCTGGAGCCTTTGGTTTGTTTGCTTAAGGAATCTTGGTCTGGAATCGGGTAGAAATTTGGAATCTTTCAAATGCTGCCGACTTCTGTTTTATTTTCTTTCTCTGTAACCAGAAACAAAATTTGGCATACAGCTCTTCATTGGTAGTTTCATATGTGGAGCTTTTGCGTGGGTTTCCTGGAGCTTTCGTGTCAGGGGTGAAATGTTGGAGCACTGACAGGAGACTTCAGTCCATGTGAAATGCTGGCAGAAAAGAGGTGCCACATTGTCCTGGAAAACTAGGAAGATGCTTTTGGTTGACTTGCTCTTGCTGCAGAGTGCTTGAGAAATCTCCCATGCCTGAGTAGAGTTCTGTTTGTAAAGCCTTGGTGAGGATCTTGTCGTACAGCTAATCATTGCTAATATTTCGGTGAGGGTTTTTTTAAATCAATATTCTTAGTGTATCTTAGTGGCTTCCAGCCAGGTCCTATGGGCTGGATGTTTCCAAAGAGACTCTTGGGCACTTTCCAGACAGTGATATTTCTAGGATTTTCATCAATGCACATCAAGGCTTAGCAGCAACCCCCTATTATTTTAATTTTGCCCCTTCTACATTTTCCAATGCCCCTTTTTTTTGTCCCAGTGGGCAGTGGGGCAATGTTGCAGCAATGCCCCAATGGCAGTGCTGCCAGTTCCACCAGTAAGGGGAGTCTCTGTAGTGTTGCCCTACCTGGGGTTTTAATCATGCTGGCAAACAACTCTGAAAAGATTATGCTGATTAGTTTTTTAAATTTAACCATATTACAGCACTTAAAAATGGATGGGAAAGCCATGGTAGTTGCAGCTTTCCGTAAGTAATGTTTATTTGATTGATCATATTAATAAATTGTAGATTGTTTAAGAAGTGAAACTTTGAATACATTACCCAGTCAGATTAGTGCCTTTGACTTCTTTTCATCACTAACTTAATTTACATGACCAGAATGGATCAGGGTTATTTTTTAAAAAAGTAATCCTGTGTCTACTCCAGTAAGAGCTCTATACATAGAACTAAAATTTATTCTAATGACTCTCTAGGGGGGCTGCTTGCAGGATTGGGTCCTTGGCCCTTGGAAGAAAAGCATGAGGATGAAAATGCAGTGATTTAATATTTGTTGAACTTCTTCCATACATGCCTATTTAATTGAACCATCAGCTGTTGTAGTGCCATGGATTTAATTGATTTGTGTGAGCTGAGTATCATCTCAAGGCATGTAAACTTTAAATTGTTTACATAGTAGCTAATATTGATACAAGGTAATACAGTAGAAATTAATTGAACAGGCAAGTCTTCACTGTTCTTTTTTCCTCAAAAATCTGCTGGTCGAAGGACTGCTGTGCTGCCAGTCCATGACTCTGAAACCGTGGCTGGTGTCCTACAGCATCTTCCATATTTCTATCAGTCTCTGTTTTTCCAATGTGTCCAGATTTACACCAGCAAAAAGCCATTTAGTGTCAGCCCCAAACTCTGTTCCAAGAGCATCCAGCAAACCCACCAGCTCAGCTGGTGGAAGGGGAGTGTGAATCACATGGCAGCAAGCTTTGGTGGGTGGCAGCAGGGCGGCAGTCCCATGGCTGCAGGAGCTGGCTGTTAAGGCCTAAGGGGAAGGTTCTGCATTTTAGCAGTTACTGGATTTCCTGTTGTGGTTCTCTGTCACTCAGAATTGTCACAGCCTCAAAGGACCCCTTCGCTGCCGTGGCTGCCCGACTTGGGTTTGAGTGCAGTCAGCACTGGCATGGAAAAACAACCCTGCTGTGCCAAAATGCAGCAGGAGGGCCCTGCTTCGCGGTGTCGGTCTAAGTCCCATGTCCTTAGGTAGGAGAACAACCCATACACTGAGCCACAGGGTTATTGCTGAGCTGGAATGTAGTTAAAAGGTCTTCTATTTTTTCATTTTTGGATCCAGATCACATGGCATTTGTATTTTATTTCACTGCTGCAGTGTAATTGTCCTGCTATTTAGAGGGATATAGTCATATCTCCTGTGATGTTCTACACAGGATGAAACACACGAGAAATTATCTCCTGTTTTGGCATTGGTGCTGCATTCAGTGTTTTGATGTTCTTCAAACAGAAGTTTTTACTGATGAAATTCAGAAAATGCAGTGCATTATAGCATTGAAACATGTCTGACTTATTTTGCTGGACCCATTTTTTTTTCCTTTAAAATATTTTTTCTCTTTTCTTTTTCTCTCTTTTTTTTCCAAACAGGAAAAGAAAATACATTCAGCAGAGATTCTTCTTCATGTAAGTGTTATTTATGCTTGTTTATGAAATTTAAAAAAAAGCTAAAAAAACTCATTAAAACATTCAAATACTGAACACTTACCATCTGTTTGTAGAAACCAAGTATAGAGCATGTAAAATAGGCTGTAGTTATAGAGCAATAATGCTCAGCAACTGATATCTTAAATCTTTCTGTGCAATTCTTCTGTGTGTATCACCACAGAATTTAGAAAACATTGCAAAGCACTTTGCAGACATTTAAGCAGCATGCCCATAAAGTTGGTGTGTAAATCCTGGAGGGATAATGTTAGAATGGTTTGCCCAAAGCAGAGGAGACACATAAGTGAGAGCTTGATTTAGCACCCCAGAGTCCTTGCTCCCCAAACGCTGTGACCAAGTCAGCTTTTCTGCCTTGGATCCTACAGAATCCAAGTTCTGCCCATAGAGCCGTTTGTTGTGTGCACGTGTGCATGTGTATGTATGGGTAAGAGAGAGTGGCTGTACATGTACCTGGCCTCAAATAGCCTGTAGTTATTTCAGGCCTTCTCTAAAACCTACAGTGATGCCCATTAAAGTAAGAGTAGATGCCACCAGCCATTGGTGGGTACTGTTGCAAATGTTTTGTGAAAGCATTTGGCTCCAGCCTGGCTCTCGGTCTGGGCGAGCCTGTTAAAGTATTCTTCGTGGGACTGAGAAAGCTGCACGTCATAAAAACACAACAGGTTTTTTTTTTTTTCCACACCATCTAGCAACCTGTTTTGGTTTTTTTTTTGGCTTTGAAGACTGTTGAGTAGTATAGAAAGCTCTGCTCTGGTATTTCTTCCTAGTAAATAAATCTGATTAAATGTTTTACAGGGCTGCATAGATGAAGACTCTCAATGCTTTTATGCAAAATTAGCTTAGCAAGGAAAACGACAGCATTGTTCTCAATGCAGGGCCTGCTTTGCATAACTTCCAAGCATGTACTGTGTCCAGTGGCATGGCAAGCCCACGAGCACTCACCTCAGGCTGATTTCCCATAAATCAATGTATTTTTTTTTTAACAACATGTATCTCGGAATTGCAGCACTCCATTATGCTTGCGTAGCAACTTGCTGGTTAATATGTAGCAAAAAGCCGTGTGGTAACAAGTGTTTTTTTGCTATTGTTGAGCTGGAATGTTAGTTCAGCTTCTAGATAAAAGTGGCTTGCGCAAGGCGTCCCGGTAGATCACGATTTCTGTGGCTTTTACAGTAGTTCTGTAGGCAACCATGTTCTGCTCTTCCTCTCCCCTGTGCTTCCCTTCATCTTCCACGTGAGCGAGGGGTGGGCTGACAGAAAGGCAGGAGCTAGCAGCCCTTTGCATCCTGCAGAACACCAGCGTGGGGTTCTTATTGTGCCTGTTTCTAGTCAAGCATCTGTTGAAAACAGTGTTTATTCTGGTTGTGTTGCTAGCAGAAACATTGTTAGATGCTTCATTTAATAGCTTTAAATGACAAGTGTTCTTTGGCTGGTTTTATGGATAAGACAATCTTTCGAAAAAAAAACCCAAAACCAAAGAAATCCAGTACTAAGTGAAGGATACCCCACAAAGGATTAAAAAAATCCTCCTTTCCTGCTGCTGAGAATCCTAGCTGAGACTAGGTTAAGCATTTGTATCTTTGAGAAGGTACGTCATCATTTTTAAAAGGTAACAGAGAAGAAAAAAATCCAGGTTTTTGAGTATGAACATTTACAACATTTGTAGTTCATTATTATTTCATTCTAGAATGGGAAATTCAAATCTCCTGAAAATCCTGTGAAGCATATGCTTCCCATAGATTATAAAGGGGAAATGGTGAAGCAAAAACCCCTTTAAGGGAAGAAGCTCCCAAACAGAGAAGAACTCAAACAGATGAACCCTACAGCAGGTTCTGTAGGGTTCTGACTGTACGGTGTCTAGAAACTGCAGAATAATCACACAGTGCAGATCTGGGGAGTTTTGCTTGGAGATTGCAGTATCCCAAAGAAAATTCCGAAGTGCATTACATACACTCTAAAATGAGTAATGAAGAGTCAGTGGTCCAGAGGCCATTTGCAGTGCAGCCTTCCATCACATGCTGTGGCTTTTCAACAGCTAACGGCAAGCTTTGAGCATCAGAGCCTCTCTCCTCTGGTTCTGTGCATGAAATATTATGACTTTGACTCGATAACTCTGTTTGTGCCTGTCTGTGCATTGGCTTCCCTTGGCTTCTACAATGGTGGGAGTTTCCAAGAGATACTTAAGCTCCAGGGATTGAGGTTAGAGTGAAATGGCAGGATGGTGAAGCATCCAGGACAGGGATCTCTCCCGGGCCCTGTTCAGAGAGAGCTGGCTCCTGTGGCAGTGAGTGCTCAGTGGGGATTAACCCCTCAGGCCGTGACTGGGGCCAGTCTCTGTGACAAGAGGTGACCACTTGGAGAAGGGCTCTTTGTGATAGTAACCAGCCATATGTAGTTGTAATGATAAGAAAGGGACCATCTTATTTTAGTCACTTTGCGACAAATACTACCACAATTCATTACTTTCCATCAGTGCCTCATCCTATGGAGGAATCACCACTGCCCATCTACATTGAGGAGGGGACAGAAGTCCCGATTGGTGAGTGCAGTTGGGATGGGATTTGTTTAAGGGAGGGTGTTGAGGGTACTTGGGTTTTATATTCCTCACATTTGTGTGTACCCATTTGTCATTGAAAATGGTAAGGTCTGTTGCAAATGTTTTGGGGATTTTATTTTATATTCTTCTTTATTTTATATTTGGAGCTCCTGAGAGTTGTTAAACACTGCTAGCATTGGTTTTCAGTTAATCATAAATCAAAGTACATAATTTATGCAGTGACATTGAAAGCTTCTGTGCAGGATGCTTAACACAAGGCTGAGGAAGGCCACAAGTATCACAAGAGGTAATGCCCACTTTAGCCTTTGACCTCAATGTTGAGATACTCAGAATAATCGGAGGTCTGGGTCAGTGTTTTTGTTCTTGCTGACACTGTCATGCCCAGCACCCAACAGACTCACATTGTCCACACCACTGCATAGCCAGAAGAGAGGCAGAGAGGTTTGCCATGCACCTTGGAGTGCTGCACACCGCCAGCTCTGAGCTCTGGTGTAGATGTATTGTCACTACCTGGATGTATAGGTTGAGTGTTGTTTTGGGTTTTTTAAAATAGAGACGCAGTCTTGAAGATAACCCATAAAAGAATGCAACTAAAACATCAGTAAGTTGCACTGTGGTGATCTTTTTGGACAATAGAAAGTTGTGATGGCAAAATTTCCCAGAGCCTCATCCTTATACAATCTGTTCTGGACTGCATACAGTAAGTGTGCCTAAGCTCTCACCTTGGGAATCTGCCCTGTTGAGCAGATGTGTCTCTTCAAACAACTTTTTCTTATTATATATTCTGAATTTTTCCATCTCTAAATTCAAGCAAGGGCTTCTTGTCTTACTATCTTTTGAGCTAGATTAATTACCTTCCTCTACACACAGTACCTGGAAGGTATTTATAGCTGGATCTCAGCCCAGGAATCTTCTCGTTTATAGAACATATTAATTTTAGCTCTCTTACTCTCTCCTTAGATCACTTTTTTTGTCCTTATTTGTATTTCCTTTAATTTCTCTATCTCCTTTCTAATCTGTGGAGACTTGAACAACTCATTATTTGTTTACTGTGGCTGTTTTGACATAGCATTATGCTTTAAATTTCCATATCACCCCTTCCCTTGTCCACATCCAGAAATAGCTTAGCCTTTGGCCCTTCTGCATCACTCAGAAGCATCACACAGAGAAACTCTATTACTTAGCTAATCTTACCTGCAATCACCTTTAGGTTATTCTTGGATTCATGGCTTTGCTGGCTGCTCCTCAGGCAATGTTACTGCTCTCCTGGGATGTTGGGCTTCCTAACACTGAGTCCCCATCCCATTGCATGCCACTTACTTTATCCAGGAATATTTTGAAACAGTATGCCATTATTTATTTTAATGCCCTGGGATTTTATCATTTACAAAGAAATTTTTACTATTTTGCCATATGTAGAGAAAAGTAGTTAAAATTTTAATATTTTGATACCTATTACAGCTGTCTTTTGCATGTTAGTCTAGACTCCTTTCCCAGCTTCATCATTCTTATTTGTGTATCTTCCCTGATTTCCCTTCCTCTAGTTAAAAAAGTTCATAAGAACTGGCAGGTTCAGCCTTCTTGTTTTCATTCTGTACATTTCCTCAATATATACAATAAGAGTATTGTTTCTGTACCTCTTCTATACATAGCATGATGTGGTCTTTCCCACAGCAGATCATCTTTTCCTCACCTCTCCTGGGGTTGTAGTCAGCTGCACGTCTGCTGGACATTAGAGCTCTCTTGTAGAACTGTCAAGGTTCTGTCCTGGCCCCTGGGATTTCATCTTGTCTTTCCCACTGCTCCCACTGAGGAAACCTGGATCTTTTGTGGTGGCACCTGCACCACGAAAATACTGTAAGGCTGATGAGTCACAGAACTGACCAACCAACCAACCCAAAAAACCCTAACTGTGAGTGGAAAGCTTTTTAGAGGATGTTTGTTTGGTGCTGACACGGAGCAGGTTTGTTGGATCAGGCTCTGAAGTGCAGCACCAGCTGTGAAACAGCCAAACTGGGCTGGAGAGGGCACCGTGTTTACTCATTTTAAATAAGTGTCTGGACTGTCAATACAGCAAGCTGTGGTTGAGGGGCAATGAGTGGAAAAAGTAAATGATGCAGAGATGAGGGCAAACCACAAGCTCTGGTTTGGTATCTGAATGTCTGACATGGGTTAGGGCTTTTAGATGCAACATAAATCAAGGCTGGAAGCAGCTGCAAAATTCTGGTTTGGTCTGGGTCTCGGTATTGATCCTGCTTTCCATGGATCTCACCAGTGTGATCCACATGTAGGGTGCCCATTTGTACCTGTACAGACCAGAACAGGAATAAATCCTGTCTGCATTTAGGCTGGAGAAAATTAGCACACAGTGCAGTTGTTAAAACATTTCATTCAGCACAACCATCATTTACTTTTAAAAGGTTGTTTGGAGAACTTAGATTGTTTCATCTGAAACACATTTTGGCTGCTATATGGCATGCATACTATTCTGACCCAGGCCTGACTGTGGTGGTAGATTGCTTTGTAGCTTCTGTATTTATTAAAAAAATAGAAAAATCAGTAGACTCAGATTTTTTCAGGGTCTAAATTTAACAATGCTAATTATTTCAAGCAATTTTAAAAGGAACATAAATCTCGCTTGCTTATTACAGCTGCTTCATGAAAACAGCAGCTACAAATAATACTCTATAATGAAAATCTAGCTAACACTGTCATGAATTAGCCAATAAGAGAATGAATGTTTGGGATCTGGACAAGGGCAGCATTTCCTTCTTTGGCAGGAGGGTCTTTGCATTGAGGACAAGGTAGTTATTACCTAAATGCTGGTTTTATTTCCTCGGGTGAAATGAAGACTTTGACATTTTTGCATAGATGAATATGACTTTTGATTGGGAAAAGGCCTGAGCTCTGCTTAATTGTTATATGCTTTTGCACTTTCTTAAATACGTTCCTAGAGGAAGGTAGCTGAGTGAATGCAACAAATAAAGATATTTATGAGGAGATGGGGAATATATTGTGACCATTAGCAAAGAACCTACAGAGCAGTGACAAAAAATGCAGGTCAAATGCTGGGAGTCTTGGTTCAGGCACAATTTCAGCTGTCTCCCACTCAACTAAATAGTTCAGGAGATTCAAGGTGGAGAAATGAGCATAGTAGGTCCTTATTCATGGTAAAGTCATGGCCATGTTCTTCCATCACTGTTGTGTTAAATGCTAGAGAAAACACCTGACACGACACCGCCCAAGTTTACTTTTGTAAAGCAGAAACACAGAGAAAAATACTTGTATTGGTAATCACTACATTTGGTCTATATAGGAAACCACCGAAGGAATAATTGAGTCCTTGGGGATCAGGAGCAATAGAGCTTTAGGCTGAAGTGTTTATGTTTTGCCATAGGAGTCACATTTGAGATGTTAATGTTGTTTGATACCTGTGAAATTAGCTCAAAGACATACAAATTCAGGATATAATTCTCAACTGCTTTATTCCAGCATAGTTTTGTTGATTCCAGTAGCATTGCTATTGATTTATTGTGTAAATTATGTCAGAAGTCAGGCCCCCTTTCTCAGGAATCAGCCCTGCTGACTTTCAATCCCATTGCACTTCTGCTGCAGCTCTGAGTCCCTACATGGACAACATCTGAATTAGCTACTTCCATCTTTCTGATCCACTTTTGCTAATGAATAGCACTGGCTTCAGTGTACTTCTGTCAAATGTATACAAGTGTTAAGTAGCCCTTACCTCTACAGGATTCTTACCCCCATGAAATCATCTGGGTATGGTGGAAAGCTCCATTAGCAGTCTTGAAGCCATGTTTTCTTGATTGTACTCACAAATCATGGTGCAGCCTGGGCTCATTTGGGGCATCTTGATTACAAGAGAAGAATTTTCTTGTAATTGTGCACAGTTTCTTCTGCCACTACTCAGTCCCTGCTTTTAAGCATCTCTGATGGTTTTTTTATGATAAAAATTGGATTTCTAGTCTACTGCTCTTGGGCAGACTCACTCAAAGAGAGACGCTGGGTTACTTTTTATGTTTCTTTTGATAAGAGGAAGTGCCCCCTTTCCAGCCCAGAATAGTATTTGACACCCTACAGAGAGCTGGCTCTGTGTCTCTCTAGGAGATTGCTTTCCCTTGCAAGAGAAGAGAACCTCTTTTGTTGCACGTGCTTCATGGTTTGCTCTTTCATGGGGAGCTGGCACACAGAAAGCTTGATTTTTGCCAGGTACTGAGTGCCTTCTGCAAGGTATTGAGTGCCCTCCTATCCTTCGCAGCCAAAAAGGAGTTGATTGCTCTTGGCATCAGTCAAATCTGGACCCAGAAGACCACAGGTAGTATTTACCAATTATTTATGTGCTTTCGCATGCCAGAGTTTGTCTGAATTGATTTTCATTGCATACGAGAGGTTTGAGGCGTTAATGACACTTGCCTGCCACTAAAAACACTTTTTAAAAATAATAATAATACAATAATAAGCATGACATTTATTGCATTGCCATGGGGAAATTAAAAACCCCCAAAATTAACTAGAGTCCAAGTAACTATTAGCTCTTCAGGGCTAATCTGTGAGTTATATACCCTGAATGAGCACCATATGCCAGTTCATTGTGGCACAGTGAGTCACAGGACACATTGTGGAAAACAATAATTGCTTGGCATGCAATTGAAGCACTCAGTAGGGCTTTTTGTTTGGTTTTCTTAAAGGAATATGTTTTACTCTGACAATAAAATGGGTATTGTCTGATATGCTGCCACCAGGGACTGTTGCTTATTTTGTACTTAACCTGGAGCTTACCCATTTGTCACTCACTGCAGACTTCCTCAGTATTTTTTGCTTTCCAACTGCTTGTATTGTATGTGTGCAGTACCAGAAGAGTGAAGAGTGAGCCTTCCATTTCTTATCATCTTGTCATTCTGTATTAATCCTCCTCTCCCTTTTCCTCCTCATCTACTTTCTTTGTCTGATAGAGACATTCAGGTTGTTTATATAGAATAAATGTTGGTCCTGAGCAGAGTGAAGCAGTGGGACGAGTTGCACAGGGATTGTACGGTCCCCACGCTTGGCCAGGGCTTGACTAAGATAAGGCCATCAGCAAGGCAGTCTGATTTTGATATTGGCCCTTCTTTGAGCAGGAGGCTGGGCTATGTGACCTCCAGAAATCCCTTCTAACCTGAATTACTTTATGGTTCTCTTTAATTCCCACTTCCTGTACTGATTCAGCCATAGTGCTGTGCATGTCATTAACTCCTCAGTTCCTGTCTTTATCACTCTCATTCATACCTGCACAGAACAGGAGCCACGTCCTGAAGGTCAGTGAGGTGACAGAGGTTTTACTTACAGAGGAGCAGTATCAAGATGTAAACAGTGACCTCAGATGAGATTAGTAGGTGAAATTTGGGTATCTCTGAAATTATTTGGAATTTGTAACAGGATTTCACTGGAGTTCTCTTCAAATCTTCAGTAAGTTCCAATTGAAGTTATCAATTGAAGAGTTTAAAGCATAATTATATCGGGATGATAAGCATAATTATATCAGGATGATTGAAAGTAAATATCACCCTTTTTTTCCTTTCCAGTGACAAATCTCATTCTCTAGCAGCCTTGGAGGGAGCTTTGGGGTATTTAGGATTTAGTGAGTCACCAAGTGCCCTCACTGGGCCGTTCCGCGCTGGTTTCCTCATGCGGCCGTAACCACGTGAGGGAGTTAATGCTGCACAGAGCATCTGCTCCTCAGCTCTGGGCCCTCCCAGCCCTGCAGCTGTCTGCCAGAAAGCTGGGACGTGCACAGGGGCATCTGCGAGCTCCATCGGGTAGCAAATTTTCATGGTCAGCCCATATGTTAGCCAAAAAACGCCCTTTGTCAGAACAATGTTAATTTAATTGTGCTGAGGGAAAGCAAAATCACACTTGGATTCACCATATCAGCCTAGGGGATTTTGAACAATGATGTAGCTATTCTAGGGCAAAAAAAACCCACCCTTCAAAAACTCCCTTGGTGGGAAAAAGAAATGGGAATATTTCATAGAGTTTCTCTTTCAAGTCTGACAAGATAAGGTGCTTTTTCTCCATCTCTCTACTTTATCAACAAGAAGTATATTGCTTATGTAAACACCTGATTTCCCATCAGTTTCTATCAAAAGTAAAGTTTACAGATGGGGCTAACATAGTGGATTGAAGAAAGACTTAATATGAGCAGCCAAAAGCTTTTTTTGTACCCTTTTATACAAGGCAGGATTCTAAAATCAAGATTTAACAGGATAGACTTGCTTTCATTGCTGCCCTCCCCTTTCTGTAAGGACATAAATACTCTCACTTAATACACATCCTGCTTAAATGATGCAAGGTACTGCTCTTTCAAGTGTGAAAAGGATTTTGTGCCAAGTAGAGGGAATACAGTAATGGAAGATGCTGTTGTTCAGTAGGGTTGAAGTTCCCTTCTCCTCCGCTCTTTGTGCAGTACACAAGCAATAGTTACAAGTCAAATTTCATGGGAAGATAGTATCCAAATGTAGAACTTCAAGCAGTACATCTGACTTTGAATCACCTAGGTGATTTCTCCTTCTGTAAAACTATCACAAGTTCGTGTAGCTCTTGTAAAGGTCACCTCCAAAAATTCCAACAAGTCAACCAAAGGAAGTCTCTCACTTTCTGCCATTAGTTTGCATGTGAAGTGTTTTTGTTGCTATCTCAGCTGTTTGTCAGGTGCCTATTGTTTATAGTGGAACTGCAAACAATTTCCCACCTGTCCATTATTAACTTTTGCACAACAAAACCAAGTAGTGAAAAATAATTGTAGTCATGATGAAGACAACTTTAGATACTAGTGTGTCATATTGGTATTCTATTTAAGTGTTTTCAAAGATGAAATTGCACTAAGAAAAATCCTCATCTGGTAACAGGAGTAAGTTCAGTTTATAGTAGTCAGTCCAGGACTATAAAAGCAACCTGCAATTAAACCATCAGCTAGCATTTGTTTGAAAAGATAAGAAGAGGTGGAGAAAAATACTCAGGCTGTTCACATATTTTTGTGCTGTATTTTGGGAAGCTTACCTGCAAAAGCCAATGGAAAAACAAGTAAACAAGTACCTGTAGCCTGTGGGATTGACCCTGCTATGAAGGTGGGAGTGCAGATATTGGTGTCTTGTATTGGAGTCAGCCTTTGCTCTAATACAGTTCCCTTCAGAGGCAGCAATTTGAGAGTAAATTCTGTGGGGCTTTTGTCCAAGTAGTGTGTGGGCCCAGGGTTTTGTTCCTGCTTGGTGTGTGCTCTGCGCTTTGCAGACCGTGGCATGCAGAAGTGGTTTATGTGTTAGTTTCCTTGGAAAAGTGAAGTATTTGTTCCGGCACTGTTTGGTTTTCATATCTCTTGACATAAAAACGAGCACAGCTCTCGGTCTGTGAAAGCAAATGTCAGAGACCCATAGCAAAACTGAACTGAAAATACACCTCTGGCTGGGAATCAGTCTGAATCACACGGTATTTAAAAGCACGGTGGTTTAGTGGTCAGTACCAAAGGTTCTATTTGCAACTCAGAACTTCAAAGCAGATGGGCAGTGATCAAAGTAGTGATTTATTTTGATCAAATAATGCCCATTGCAAGGCCTGTGGGACATAGAGGTATTCCTTCTCAAATGCCCTCCAGGAGCACAGTGAGTGGCTCTGGGCAGCCAGGGAAATTGAGAGGACGGGGCTGCAGCTGGAGAGACAGAGCCAAGGCTGTTCTGGGATTGAACAAAACATGCCATTGTCTGGCCGTGCAAGCCAGCACCTGGCACCAGCTGCAGGAGAGCAAATAAATATCACAGTGTCTACAGAGCTTCACTTCTTTGTGCGTGTGAAAGTCTCTGTTTCACCAATCTGTTTTGCAAAGTTGTTGCAAGCTCTCCCTGAGCTTGTTCAGCAGCTTTGCCACTTCTTCTTTTTGCACATCTCCTGCAGACCTGCCCGTGCTGCTGCGCTGCCGTGTCAGTGGTTTCAATTTCATTTCCTGTGAGAAACCTCATATGCCTAAAGTTTCGGTTCCCTTTTTTTTTCTTTTTTTTTGCTTGAAGGAAAGAAAACAACAACAGTAAATTAAACCTCAAGGCGCTTAGGAAATTTCTGTGGCTGAAGGCCTGTGAGCAGAGGTCACAGGCAAAGCGTCCCAGTCACCTGAGTACCCTGGTTCATCAGCAAAGGGTTGATACTCCACTTCTTAAAAGATTACAGCTCATTTCTGTCACTGAGCCATATTTTTGCTGATATTTACTGCCAACATGGAAGAGAAGTCAAGGCTAAAATCAAAAGTATCTCACTCTTACCATTAAGTTTTAGTGCTCGTGGCCCAGCCCTCAGGGCTTTGTAACCTGCTCAGATTTTATAGCCCTGTAATGGGACTAACACTGCGGATTGCGTGCGTGTAATAGCTGTTTTCCTGGTGCAGGTTGGCTGGCAGCTTTCCACCCACAGTGCCGTGTTGCACAACTCTTCCTTCCATTAATGTATCCTAGAAAAAAAAAATATCAGGTGTTGGGCAGATGGGGCACGGGAACAAAGAAGAAGAAAGGATTGTTCCCTTCCACTGCTGGTGTGGGGATCTAGATTTCTGAGAATAAGGTACTGCATGTTTGTACAGCTGCCACAGGTGGGATAAAAATCTGTCCTCAGTTATTGTTCAAGATGAATGGTTAGAGGCAGTAAAAACACAACTCCAGCTTTGTGTGGAGGTGCCCCAGGCAGGTATGGCAACAGCTGATCAAAGCCATTGCTGGGTATAGAAGACTCCACTTGTTTTTCAAAAAATGTGTAATCTTACACATCCATGTGTTTTTTACTTCATTAGAAAATATAACAAAAAAGTACAGTACTCCTCAATTGTGAGAAAGCCCTGAACATTAGCATTGGTAAACTCAGTTAATTTAAGGCTAAATTTAGAATTAGTGTGAAAGAAAAAACAGGTGAGGGCAAAATTATTTAGCCCCCCAAAACACCTACTTTGATATAATTCATATGTTTTATTGCACATTTGCCTCACTAAATGACTACTTTATTGTTTCTCTTCCCTGCACAGGGGCAGTGCTCTATTATTGTAGCATGGAAATTGCTGTCTGACATTATCATGTGTTGCAAGTGCCTTGCAAAAGTGTCACATAGGATCAATACACTATTAATCACATGCAAAAAATTCAATAGGCACAGTGCACACCAATGACTGTTTGAGTTCATAGCTTTGTGAGCTTTAGGGGCTTTTTTATGGCAGTATGAAGGACATCCCTTAATTGATTTTGATGTGGTTTATTTGTGGCAATAGAACTTACTTGACACCAGGGCTTGATAGAGAATTGCAATCCATTCAGAAGCAGACCTTCAGAATTTAAATCAAAATATGACAATATTATAAAATATGCTTGTTCCCCTGGTCAAAAGGTGTATAACTTCAGGGTACAAGGAGGCTGAAGGGTTGAGGATGTGCACAGCTTGTTGAGTCTTCTTCAACAATGCCTATCTTGCTTGGAAAGCCATCAGCTTGCTACAGCACATGGATAGAATGTGTTTTGTAAAGGGCCCTCTTATAAGGATAAAGAGGTGGTGTCACCCAGCAAAGCAATGGTTTTCCACTTTGACAGTGGGTGAGCTGGTAGAGCAGAGGGAGCAGGCAGGGATGGCAGTGGGAAGCTGGTGCTTCTTTCCAGCCTGTTGGCAGTCAGGAAGCTGTGAGCTGGCCCACCCAGAGGCATTAAATTGGGTCAGCAGTTGGCTTCAGGTGAGCAAACCTGAGTTTTAGCTGGTTGTTCTCCTGCACAGAGTTACCAGTACAATGTGTGAAGGATGAGTGGTTTCCCCTCAGTCTCTCTGCCTCTGCCAACCCCTCACTCCTTCCCCTTGGTTGTCTTTGCCAGAGCAACCCCTGGGCTTGCTTCTCTGAGCAGGGCACAGAGCAGGAGCAGCATGGCTCTCCAGGCAGGACACTTGGTTTCCCTCTGGGATACAGGAGACACTGTGCCCACAGGGGATCTCAGTGGGACAGTCACAACCAGGTGCCAGTCCTCGACTGCATCCCATGCCCTTCCCTACTGACTGCCACCACTGCCCTGTGCCATCTCCCTGGGGAATCCAGCTCCATCCCTGAAGCTGGGGAGCATCACCTTTGCTTCAGCCCCTGTTTAGGGTCAGGGTCATGTTCTCTCTGAAATCCATTGGAATTTGTGGGTATTCATTTTCCTTCTTTCCACCCCACACAACAGAAAAGGAGTTTTTCATTTCCTCCTGTTCTGGGTTTAGTTGTAGCTGCTTTGTTCTTTGACATAAATAAGTAGAACAAAATGAGCATCTAGAGTATTATGTGACTGCAGATTTTCTGCTGCTGAAATCTGAGCAAAGATGCAGGATTTTATAACAGCTCAGTGCTGTGACATGGTGCCTATTTGAAGCATTTGAAGAGCATGAATGGAAACAGCAGCAAGAAAAAAAAAGCATGTAGGAAAAAAAGATACCTTTTGTCCAGACCACAACTGATGAAAAAGAAATTACATTAAGCCCTGGGCTTTTCTTTCAGAGTAGGCTTCAGCTTTATAAAGAAGTTCATTTTCCTCCTAGAAAATTTTCAGTAGCAGCTTTTCCAGACAGTCTTAAAATACTAAAAAAAGCATCACAGTGAAAGAAAAGGAAATTATGAAGAAGTGAGAAGGGAGATGGAGAAAGTTGGAGCAAAAACTGATAAAGAAGAGAGGACAGATGGATTCTAGGGATTAAACAGCAACCCAAACCCAGGGAAAAGCATACAGAAAAAGAGGAGTCCATTAAAGACAGAACAGTGAGCTGTAGTTTAGGGAATTTTTAGAGGTACTTTTTAAGAGGAAGAGAGGCTGTGCATGCAGTAAAGGGAGTGGTATTATTTTTCAGAAATTGTAAGTATCTTGTTCAATGAAACAGAATGAACTTGGATATGAATTAGGGACAATAAGTGAAGTCAGGTGCTCCTTGGGTACCGATGGGGCCTTGAGGGCTGGCAGACATAAAGGCTTTTTTGGTTCCAGATCAGAAAGACTTGCACTAAAGCCATGAGTTTGATCAAGGGGCTGTTTATTTTAATCATGTATCGATTGGCTTAACCACACTGCCCTGGGAGGGAGGGAGAGCTGTCAACATCAAGAATTACAGCTTTCAAAGTTCCAAGTAATCCTAGGAAATGAGCCAAACATAATAAATGCAGTTTTATTTGGGGCCTGATCCTACTACTGTTGAAATCAATAGCAGTTTTTCCATTGCTCTCAATGAAAGTGGAAGCTGCTTTTTGGAAGACCAACTCTGATCCAGCAATCAGGGCATCTAATTTTGAAATATTCATGAATGTGAATGTAAAATAATAATTTTTTAAAAGAGCCAACCCACAAATAGGTTGGCAGTTCTAGGAAAGCTGAGTTTTTAAGGGAATGTTGACTTCAACTCTTCAACTTGCAGAATACAAAATAAATGACAGAAAAATAAGCGAGATGGCAATGTCTAAAGAAGCAGTGAGCCTAAACAGGGTTAGAAGAATTAATTATAATGTGGTAAACTGATGTCTTTCAAAAGTCATTGAGGCAGAAAAGGATGAGAGAGCACTGAGAATCTCAAGATATACAGTCTGCACAGGCTGAACTTAGTAGAGAAGAGTCCTTGAAAGCAGAAGTAATGATACACATCATACTGCAAAAATAGTCCATAAAATCAGTGGTACAACCATACAGTCATTCTTCAAGCAACATTCCCATGAAGGTGAAAAACACTCTGAATGTGTACTTCACTTTTAGTTTTCTAATAGAAAGAGAAGCTAGAAAAAAACACATTCAGTTACCTCTCTAGTCAACAATTCAGTATGCTGAATCTTTAATCAAAGTTTATATGCATTGGCCAAAAGAGAAGTATCTGCTTTGCTGTGGTTTCTGGTGTTCAGATGCAAGACAGGGCGTGCATTTTAGCATGCATAAATATTTACAAACAAATATCTGTGTGTACAGGCAGACTTTGATTTTTCCATTTCCATCAGCATTTGGAAAAGCACTGTTTGAAAGATTTGATTTTTAGTGACTATTAAATGAGTTGGCTTCCATGATGGACTTGTACTTGAGGCTCCTCCTGGAAGGTGTTGCTGTGCATTGGTTGCTTGTCTTCAGCTGTAAGAAGCTTGGAGCAGATCATTACTGTAATCCCAAAGCAAAAACTGAACACAGTGTATTTTCAGATGTGTAATCCATGGGTTGTCTGTCAGAAGAAGTCAGTGGTTCAGCAGTACTGGGAGTTGTGTCTGTTCTGACAACCAGCAGCTCCTGGCTGTGCTGGCAGCCTTCCCTCACGGGCATCGCTCACCATCTGCGCCCTCTGTGCAGTGCCTCCCCCTTCCTCTACCCCTCATTTTTTGCATGTTATGAGGGATTACATTTCAATGCCAGTATTTTTTAAAGGGTATGGGTTATCTGAGGTGCAGGTTCTACATGTGAAGACCTGATAGCTGTAGCCCAGGGGATGGCCCAAGCCAAACTTGGCTGTGAAAGCGCTCCTCTTATGGAGGTATTTTCATCTGTGCATCAAAGACTGATCAGTCATGGGGGGCAGCAAGAGAGCCTGGGTATTTCACCTGAGGAAGTTTGTGCAAGGCACAGACATGTGACTCCTGTGGAAGGGCCTCCTGGCCACACCAGCGAGCAGATACTTGAGCAGTGCAAAGTGCCCATGCTTGATGCCTTGTTCTATTTTTCTGTGTTTTACCAGCATAGATATGATAATTGATTACTGCGTCCTCAGTTTATGAGGGTTTGTACCAGTGTGTGTGAGAGCAGTTCTGGGCCTGGCCAGTCTGGATTTTTTCTTCCCTTGCTTTTGGACTTGCAGGCTCTTGAAGTGTGACTAGGCTCAGGCTAGGGGCACACAATAAATAGCAGGCTTGACTGCTGCTTTTTATTTATCCATATTGAGTTCATCAGATGAAGCCAAAGCTTCCTGGGGCCATCTGAAGCTTCCTGGAGGGGGTACTCTCACAGTCAGATGTGGCTCCTGGAAGGCAGACGTGTGTCTCTGGGATGCAGACATACGCCTCAGACTTGGATCGCTCCTTTTGGACTATGTGGTTGTAAGAGCATTTTTTCACAATATATTTCCTTGGGGGAATCTGATGGACTTAGATCTCGGATACCATCCCCACTAAGTGATACAGTAAAAATAACCTATTATTCTCTGGTTCTGACCTGGGCGGTGACAACATATTGTTTCAGCATCTCTGTCAGACTATTTCCCTTAAGAGCCATTTTAGCCTCACCCAGTGGGACATAGCTAAAGGAAATGAAACTCCAACCCCATTAAGGAAAAAGACAATGCCTTTCACTAAACAAACTTACTTTTCTTGGCTTTTCTTCGCCAGGGAGAATCGCCCGTACCCCCCACCCTTGCAGCCTTTGTAGACAGTTCCTGTAATTGGGAATGGCTGGGTGGACACCAATGGTTGGCAGCAAAGGGGGATAAATCCAACATCCCTTGAACGTGACATAGGCTGGGACCACAGTCCCAGGTGGCCACTTAGTGACATTCCTGTGGTACTGGTGGACCGTACGTGCCTGCCAGCCACAGCTGCCTGTCCTCCAGACACAATCGGGATTTTAGCAAGTCTGTACACAGTAAAGCTGGGCTGTTACTAATTTTGTGCAAGCCTTGGTAGGCAGTGTGCCCCACTATTGTGAGCTGGTGACTTGCACCAACCAAAGTTGTGGTGGCTCATCTCCTGCCACCCATACAGTGAAATGACCCCAAAAGCAAGCGTGACCTTGAGGGTTCATGGACAAAGGGAGAGATCACGATCCGTCATCGCACTCCAGCTAAGGCTGAAGCAAAATTTATGCTTACTAATTAGGTTTTCAAGCACAGCCATTAATTTGGGATATCTTGAGACAAATTAGAAATCCCTTTTTATAATGCAATTCCACTCAGTTACAAAGAAAGAGTCTGGGAAGGCACCATTTCACATTTTGTGTGCGGGTAATTGGGACAAACCATAGGGTGATCACCTTGTCCCAGGGAGAGTCAGGGTTTACAGAATGCAATCAACTGGTCAGCCTTCCAAACTCTGGGTAGAACTGACTAACACCTGGGTCAAAGTAAATCCGCAGGCAAGAGGATTAGAGCTGGCAGAAAAATAAAGAACTCTGTGTCACGAGATAAAAGTAGATTGCAAAAAATTGCAGTCCTGAAGAGTTTTTAATCTTAGAGGTGGCTAATGCTGCAGGTCTCCTTAGGTTTTTTACATAAGGGGAGCCTGTGTTCCCAGTGTTCTGTTTCGGGGTATTTCCAGTATCAGTCTCCATGGGGAGCAGTTAAGCTCCTATTTCAAACCTAATCCCGCAGGGATCTATAAATCCATATATCTCTGTGCCCTCTTAAGCAGATTTATGGCTGTCCCACCAGTTCACCAAGAAATTGTGTGAAAAATAAGAGCATACCCTAAACATTAGGTGTGAGCTTCTCTCTTTTGCACACTTTCCCCCTCAGTTGATGAGTGTTTCAATAACCCCTGTGAAGAACAGCTTCCATGAGATGATCCAAATGCCCTCCATTCCTCAGCCCAGAATAGCCTGTTGCCTGATGGTTATGACATGCTCCAGCAAGATGAAAGATAGGGATTCAAGGGACACAAATAGCAAAAGAATGCAAAAATTAGCTTTCTCCATACCTGGTAGCTGTTGCAGAGAGAGCAGGACATCCACCACCTCTCTGGAGAAAAACAGTTGCATCCACTTTTTTTTCCTTCCCTCAAGAAAGGACTCCAGGGGTTTGTGTAGGATGGTGCCTGTTTGGGGCTTGGTGTGAGATGCAGATGGTTCAGGGAGGTTAAGGCTGCTGTGAATCCCTTTAAAGGCACCTCCATTAATCTCCGTTCATGATGCTCAACTCAAGTTAGCTACTGTGAATTAAACCAAAAAGCAGCTAAGTGCCTAAAGCCTGTTACAGAGCTGGCCCTACCATTTTTATTCCGTTATTGCTTTATCTCATACCATGTCTCTAACTGTGACCAACAGGAAGTATTTTGGTGGAATATGTCCTGCCTTCATCCCCCTGCAGTGGTGATGGTCCATCACCCTGTGATTCACTTCCTCCTTCTGTGAGCTCTCTCTGCTGTTGCTCATGAGGTATTGCAGTGCTCGTGTCACCCAGCGCACTCACCAGTGGCCTTGTTTAAAAACCAGTAGAAAGTCATAATGATTAACATAGTGGAGATTAAAGTCCCTCTTTAGATCACGGCCTGATAGGCAGCTGCTGTTGCAGTGCCTGCTTTGCCAAGGCCACCAGTGTGCCAGTGGGGCAAGTGCTGTGGCTTGTGGCAGTGTTAGCCCTCTGAAACTTTCCGTGGTGAGTGGAAAGCGTTGCAGGTACAGTGGTGCATATCTATCTCGAAGTCATGTTCTGATTAAAAACTTCCTGCACAGCTAATGTCAGCTCAATCTTCGGGTCACTGCCACAAGCTCGCTCAGGTTAGAGATCAAAACCAGTACGCAGGTATGGGGGAGGCTGGCAGCTATCAAACAGGACAATCTGCAGCATGGTTTTTTTAAGACTGCACTCATAATGACATGTATAAGCAGCGAGTGGTTGTGATCTGGAACAAACTTGCTGGTTTTCCTGGTTCTGGTGAAAATTTCTGTATCAACACACTGTGCAAAAATAACTGGTCAGATCCAGCTGAAGTCACTTGAGTTATGTGGGGAATTAATTGGCCGCATATGCCTGACATCTCAGTTAACATAAAAGCTACGAGTTACTCCTAAATTGTTTTCGTTAGAAAATCTTGGTTAAAAAGGAACTTGTTAGAGTAATTCTTTGTTATTATTTTTGAATGCCTATGATTTTGAGAATAAATTATATATATAAATTATTAAACCAGCTATGATTTAATATTATTCATGCCACTGACTTTTTAATTAACTAAGGAGCCATCATTCTCAGCAAACTGTTCAATTGCATAGGTGTGCATTTCACAATAATTGAATATAAAGGCTTTTTTTTTGTCCCTTTATTGATGTCAAGGGAAAACAGTGCAGTTATGAAAATGGAATAAACTGAAAAGATTCCTTCAGTTCCTGCAGGCTGATTAGAACAAATTACTTTCCACTGCAGTTTTTATGAATGTATAGTTTTCTGAAAGGTTTATAGTGCTTCAGGGAGTGGAAATTGAAGGCAATAAATAATATAGGATCACTCAAGTTATTGGGAAGTAGAAGAATGTGTTTTATCTGGAAAGGTGAGATTTACTATTCTGTATTTCACATAAATGTTTTAGAAGGAACAAGATGCAGTGATTTGTACTTTATTTTGGGCATGGAAGCAGTGTTAGACACTTGCCCAGGAGCACCACGTGCGGGAGCCAGCACGGGGAGCGCTCCTGGGGCACCCCTTCCCTGCAGGCAGCAGGTCAGCAGCAAGCAGTGCCAGAGCTTCACGGTGCTCTGCACTGCTCTGGCTGCAGAGAGGTGACCACACGGTCAGGGGGACTTTGTCTCTCCTGGTCAGTGAAGTCATCAGAAGTATTTTCCTATCTCAGCTTAATAAACAGCACTGTTTTGTATGGAATGAGTTTGGATAAACAGTTCTTGCAGTGTTAGAGAGCTCAGCTGGAAAACACTGTTTAATAAACCCCTCTCCTTTTTTTTTTTTCTTTTTCTGTGTAGAAAGCAGAAATATGGCGACAAAGGAAAAGCTTCAGTGCTTGAAAGATTTCCACAAGGACATCCTCAAACCTTCCCCTGGAAAGAGCCCAGGGACACGGCCTGAGGATGAGGCTGAGGGGAAGCCACCCCAGCGGGAGAAGTGGGCGAGCAAGATCGACTTCCTGCTGTCCGTGGCAGGGGGCTTCATTGGTTTAGGCAATGTCTGGCGGTTCCCGTATCTCTGCTACAAAAACGGCGGAGGTGAGGTTTTCTTCCCTGCTCAGGAATCGGTCTGTCTGTCCTCTGCTCACTATTTTTCAGTGCCTTCTTCCAGTTTTTAAAAAGACTGTTCGTATATGTGGTTTCTGCCTCCCTCACCAGCCTTCCGGAGAGATTGTTTCATCACTGAATAGTTTTTATTTAAACTTTATTAGGGAAAAAAGTCTAGCAATTTCAAATGTTGTGTTATTGAACCTTTCCTGCTCTTTTAGTTCTGCTACAACTGAGTCTGAGTTTTAACTTAAAGATATGCTATTAATATAGACCATTAGGATTTCAGACCAGGGGATTTCAGAATAAGAGCAGTCTGAGCCATGTGAAAGTATTGTGTGCCTAACAATCTGCCATTGTTATTGGAGATATTCACTTTAAAGAGGTAAGAAAATGCCCTTTTCAGCCTATACTCATCCTTTTTGCAGAAAAAATGAACAAAAATACCCCAGAATAAGATTATTGCTTAGTGATATTAAAGTATCAAATACCTTTCTTTGTCTATATGTGCCCATTGCCACTTTTTTGATGATCTTGCATAAGTTCATTCATTTCATCTCATTATGGACTATTGTATTTTCTCAACAGGTGCATTTCTTATACCTTATTTCATTTTCCTGTTTGGGGGAGGTCTTCCCGTGTTTTTCCTGGAGGTGGTGCTAGGACAGTATACCTCCGAAGGTGGAATTACATGCTGGGAAAAGATCTGCCCTATTTTCACTGGTTAGTACATCTTGTTGTGCTTTACTGCTAAAAGATCCTTCTGTAAACCATGTGTGGCAGCACCATTCCCCTCATGTCCATTAACTCAGCTATTTGCTCTAGTGATTAAGGGTATGATATTGGTTCCTGGAAAGTTAGAAGTCAGAGAGTCTGAAGGACAAAGTGAGGTATTAATTTTGATGCTATCAGCTTGTTAACTGGCAAAACTGCCAATAACCAAGAAAGAAATTGCATATTATGTCTTTTAAGGCAATTGCACATTTTGTTTGCAGGTAGCAGAGAAAGTGTTGTCTTGGAAGGCTAGATGGCATTAATGAAACCATCTTTGAAATGTTATTTTGGTCTGGAAATCAAAATCCATCTTCCATGGAAAGTTTATCATTGACATCATCTGTCTGCTACTGATACAGTCAAAACCTGGACAGCATTTTTTGGTGGGATTCAGGAACAGGGCTTTGGTCATAACTGAGCAGACCCTGGCAAATGTTGGTCTGATATTATCAAAGGGCCTTTGCCTGCTCAATGCTCACAGGAACAGTGTGAAGGCTGCTCTGGAAGTTAAGTAGAAGGAAAAATGAAAGACAGGTTAGAAAAATGACAGAGGATGTCTGTCTTGTGTGTAGATTGCCCTTTACAGCTGGACAGCACAGGCAGAATCATTTGAAATAACTACACTAAACATGTAGCCCTGTTCAAATCCCGTTTGAAAAGAGTGGGCACTTCACAGTGGCATATGAAACTCTGCCACTGTTGCTGTTTCAGGCATCTCTCTCCCCTGGTGTCACCCCAAGCAGGAGTGGGGGTTTTCTCTGAGACTCACCCTCCCACCTAGTACTCAAAATGCTGCTGAAGCTGATGTAATTGTGCTGCTTTAGCTTAATTTTCTTCCTCCTCCTCCCACTTTTGTGCTAACTTTTTTTCTTTTTTTTTTTTTCTGAGGAGGAGGAGGAGGAAGAAGGAATGTTCCTTGTTTAAATAGCAATCTCCCAGGCATCCATAAAGAGAAAGTGTAGCAAGTGTGACTAGCTGTATATGCTGAAAGAAATGCAGATGTACAGAATAAATAGCACTTGCTCTGCTTGTTTCCATCTGACATGAAAATAATCTCTAGTGATAAAGACTCCTGCTGCAATAAGGTTTCAAAGTGTAAAATATGAGGCAGGTATCTCAAGTGCAGGAATATCCATCAGAGTGAGGTTAAAGGGAGCCTCACAGGTTCTTGTGAGAGACAGCTCTAAATTTTTTAAGGAAGTCTTTTTCTTTTGCCTGTGGTTCATAAGTGGCAATCTGTGTAAGCAGAGATTGATCCACGTAACTATAAGATCCACAAATACCGTGCTTCCTTTGCACAAGTGAAATTGAGGCAGGAACAACCACTTTCACACTGATTTCTTTTTAACTCGTTCAAGAAATGTCTTTTTTTTTTTCCCCACATAGACTGAGCCCAGCCAGTTGATAAATGAGTGGTGCAGGTGCTGTCCAGCTGAGCTGCTGCCAGGAAAGTTGACTTGGGGGACAATGTGACAAGAATGAGGTTGCCAACATAGGTACCTAAGAAGTGAGATGGTGCAGCAAACAAGCAAAGCCTGATGCCTTGACTTCCCTCCACTAAAACTTGAAATAGCTGGGTTAGTGTTAAACTGGGTAGATTCCTGCAGCCCTCCCCTCAGTGTCAGCAAACCATAGCCAGAAACTCAGCCCTGTGTGCCAGAGATGGTGGCAAGTCTGTGTTTGTGTGTGGTTGAGCTGAGTTTCCATCAGTTGTGTTGAGTTTCCATCAGTAGGGTAGGGCAGGATAGAAGCCCACAACGCAGTGGGAATGGCACCAGCCCCAGGAGGTCACAAGATGCAGCAGCTGTCACATCTGCATGTTTTTCTTTTCTCTCCCCTTCTTTCCAGGAATTGGTTATGCTTCCATAGTGATTGTGTCCCTTCTGAATGTGTACTACATCGTGATCCTGGCCTGGGGACTCTACTACCTGTTCCAGTCGTTCCAGAGAGTCCTGCCATGGGCACACTGCCACCAGCAGTGGAACACGCCCACCTGCGTGGAAGACACTCTCAGGAAGAACAAAACGCTTTGGATATCACTGAATGCCACTAACTTCACCTCTCCTGTCACAGAGTTTTGGGAGTAAGTACCCCCTCTTCATGGTGTCTTCAGGGAGCTCTTGGTGGCACGACAGGGCTCGGTCCCGAGATTTTATGGAAGCTCAGTGGGGACTGTTAAATAGGAAAATAAAATTGCTCTGGGTGTCAGTTTTTTGACCAGTGTTTGCTACTGGTTCTCACCTATCTTGAGACAGACTGTAAGTCTGAGAGTGGTGGCGGCAGGTGATGAATGCGTATTTATCCTAGACCACACAGGGAGCTGTAAAAGCCCGGTACACCTTCTTCTTTGGAAGAAAACTTATTTCCTTCTTGGCTGGATTCTCTGAGTGTGGCAGGAGAACACAAACAAGTCACTGCAGATGCCCTGATAGCAGGGATTTACAGTGGAAACAGTGACAAATCATCACCTTTGTGGTTGTCTCTTCCCCAGCTGTTGGCATTTGCAGTACACTTTGTGAAGCTATAACAGATCTCTTTTCAATCTGTCGACAATGTAATGTTTTGACCTCAGTAATAAATCTGACAGAGTTGGTGAACATTGTCCTATATTCTAGGTTTCTCAGGTCATCTCTGTTACAACGTTTTTCTCTGCAGTCTCTGAGGAGACTATTTTGCCAGATGCCTGAATTTCATCAGTCATAAGCTTCTTATTCTCATTTCTCTGTTACTTTTCAAGTTTTAAATCATATTGCATAACGTGATCTCTGAACAGGCATGACCTCAAAACTGTGTGTTTATATAAGTGTCAAAGCATAGCAGCAGAGGAAGACACCTGTAGGGAAACTTAAATCCAAAGTATCTTCAAATAGTTTATTAATATTTTTTTTGCTTGCTTGCTTGCTTGCTTGCTCAGATAGTCATTTATGGGTAGAATCAGTTTCCGGCCCAGCTTGGCTTTTTCAGCATGTTTCAAGTGCAGTTTCATCTCTGATCAACTTATACCTACTTCTCTGTTTTTAAAAATAAGCATCAGCCAAAGGCCCAGCATGAATCATGTTCATGCTGAAGATGTTTTGCATGCACTAGATTTAGAAAAAAAAATAGTCTTAGGAAATGTGCTAAAATTTGTAACACGAGAGCCAAAATACAAAGGGGCAGATAGAATCTTGGATTGGTAGTTTGTCAAAAGGCTCTGGTGGCTGGTGTGAGAGACAGGGTGCAGGCTCTGAGAGCAGCATTTTCACCATAAGCTCTGCATTTCCATGTTGAGGGACAGCTGTTTTCCCAGGTGACTTCCTCCCTTGTAAATATGGAGGAAGGTGGAAAACAATTGTTAAATGGTACCTTTGGATATTTTGGGGGAACTGAGAGGCAAGTTGCAGTAGAAGAGGAAGCAGCTCTCACTGCTTTGAACTCTCCCACAATGACTTCGGACTGAAGGCTGTGAATCCAAATGAGTGGCTGGTTGGCTCGTGTGTTCCAAGGTCTTCTCAAGGCCTCCCAAGGAAGCAGAGGCCCACAGTGCTGCCCCTGAAACAGCTGCTGCCCCAGACTCCCAAAGCACTGTGCTCATCGTGGCTTTTGTGCAGTAATTTTGCTGACAGTCCTCTTGTACCTGGGGACAGCTGTGAGCTTGGTGGCTCCCAATGTGGCCATGGAATTGGTCTGCTGCTCTGGAAGCTCCTACTCCTGTACTGCACAGATTTGTGGGCCAAATTGTCTCCCTGGGGGCCCCAGGCAGGCAGCATGTTCACTTCAGGAAACTGAAGATACCACAACAGAAAGGAAAAGGGCTGGGAGCTGGGAAAGGCACTGTGAAAGAGTGAAGGCCCCAGCACGCTGGGGAAGAGCAGAGCTCTCTGTGGGTAACAGCACAGCAGGTGTTTGATGAAGAGAGTTATGGCAGGGCAGCCAAGGGTAAGGGGAAAGCTGTCCCCATGGGAGCACCTTAGTGATGGAGCTTTTAGTTAACTTCCCTCAACGGGAAACCAAGCCAGAAGAGTCCTCTGCAAGCTGAGCCAAATCCTCCTGTAGATGCAGTTAGAGAAGCCTAAGGCTGGACAACAAATCCTCAGTCCTCACACACTTTGCTGTCCTCAGTTGTGCCCTCACTGTGTCTGTAGCAGAGTTGGAGCAAAGGTTGCTCAGCAATTAGTGCTTCTGGAGTAGCTCTCCCTGCATTTTGCAGCCACTTTAACTTGTGTCCTCAACAGTTTTAGACACCGTAAGCTGAACTCTTCCCTGGAGTCTTGCTAGGGAGGGGTTTGGCTTTGTAATCCTACTAGGACAGACATACTGCCCATAATTCACTGTTTCATTATGGGCAAAACTGCCCTTAACAAGCAAGCTACCTCCAGGAGTCATGACACTTAGAGGAGTATTAAAAATAGCTGCTGTGTCTGCATAAATAACTATTGATGTCTTAAAGTAAGAGCAGAGATCACGCAGCACTGTTGTAATAAAAGTAGCATAGCTTTCGCGTGATGCAAGCACTGAATATCCCCATTTTCTTTTCCCAGACATGCTACTATTCTTTAAAATTCTGAAATTAAATATAGTTTGAAGAACTTTCAGGTACCATGCTGCCATAGACAATACTGGCTGCCAGCCAGCCAGCTACCAACATTGAAAGGACAGGTAAATAATTAGTCTTTAACGGAAGATACCAATCTGCTTTGTGGCACAATTAATTCCAGTTTAATTGAGAGGTTTGTGAGTATTTGATTTCTGAAACCCAATGCCATTTTTGTTGTGGGACATTTATATAGTGACCTCATCAGTACTGCTTTGTAAAACTAGTGCTTCCCAGGTACAATTGACCACATAAATGCATTAACCTCTTCACGGTGAACTCCTCAGCCTGGCTGGATATTTACTGCAGCCTGACATTTCAGTTCATTTGAATTAATGTTTCTTGCAAATCACATGCTTACTTGAGCAGCAATAAAAGGGGGTTAAGAAAATCAGGCTTTATATCAGGAGACTTACCTCTTGGAATCACATGCTTCAGGTCTTATTTCTGAAGATTTTATTTTGAAGTTCAAAATCTTAAAGGCTTACATGCATATTAATACATAACGGATAAGTCTAATAGGGTAATTGGGGTTGAACAAAGCCTCTGATTGTCTGGTGCTGGCCAAGTGTTTATAAATATTTGGTAATCAGCAGACTTTATTCGTCCAAATCCCAAGAAAGACCATCACATGCTAATGGCATGTAATCCTAAGGGGAGCAACACAGAAAATGAAACAAAATCTAGAGCAGCTGTCTCTGCCTTTAAGAGCAAACGTGAGAGTTTTTTAAATTGTTTCGTATTCTCCTTTTAATATTCTTCTGTACAACCTCTTCAGTGTTAATTATTCTTGTCCATCTAACATGAAAGGGTGCTTCACCTTTCCTGGTTTGAAAGATCCTGTCTGCATTCGCTTGATTAATGAGCTGGAATATCCCCCAAGGATTGCATAACTCTCTTCATTTTATTTTTGTTTATGTTGTAGAGCCAGTTACAGCTCCTGTTACATTTCCATATTGCACACATGGGAACATATTAATGTTCAAGGGTCAAGAACTCCTGTTTATAACAAACTCAGCCCTAGCCTGTTGTCCCATTGATTATATATGAGTGACAGTTAATGACAGCATCAGACTATAAATCTGAATGACTAACAACTCCATGTGTGAGTGGTGTGAAGGTAGCTGAGTGGGCTTGGCTGAATCTCAGTAGCATGGGGGTTATGTAACAAAATTCAAGAGTTATCAGCATAGCCCAGCTCATGCTCCTTCCTGAATTTGAATTTACAGGGTCACAAATCCAGGTTGAGTACTTCTGCAAAAATATGTAGGGCTAGAAGTCATAAAACAATTGTAATGCTGAAGCTCCCCTAGTAATTCTGAACATATTCTTTGAGAAAGTCAGTCTTTGTGAGATGGGATAAGCAAGAAAAGCATAGAAAAGCAAGATATCTGGCTCTCAGTCGCCCACTGGAGTGTCTTCCAAAAAATCTTGACAGAATTGCCAGAGCAAACTCTAGGAGAGATGGCCACTTGGTTTTAGTTCCGCAGTAAAAAGCAAAGTCTTAGCTGAATGCATTAATAAAGCTCCCTATTCCAAAAGGCATTTGCAGTTAATTATTCACTGTTTCCCAAGAGCCAACTCTATAGATTGCCTTTTTAATATGAACTGCCCCTTTGACTGGAAAATTGCCATTTATTTTTTAAAAAGGCATAGAAGGTCGCAGCTGAACTTTGTCATCTTATAAATGTATTTTTCTTCTTTTGTATATGCACAGCAGGTTTTTCCTTTGCTTCTTTAGGCTCAGGTGAAGCAAGACTGCAACTTTATGCCAAATATTCATTACTGAGGGGGCTCTCATAACTATTGAATAGCTGTGCTGATTAGGGCAGACTTACCCTGTCTGGTGCCATTAGTCCTTTCCCATAACAAAATACACACACGTTCAGAGAGAAGAAAGCATTTGGTGTGAGAACACGGTCACACAGGTAATCCAAGTGAGTTTGGCAAACAGAGACGCAAAAACAGATGGGCGAGGGTTTGAATCCTATTAAACTGGTCAATCCAGGGCTTTTTCCAAAAACTAATTGCAGATTTCCCATCAGTGACTTCATTCACTATTATTTCCATGGTAATAGCAAAAAAAAAAATTCATTAGTTCTGTGGAAAACCAAACCAGCACGGTCTGTCTTGTGCTAGATCCTCACACAAAGCTGTGCACGCCACACACATGGCCTGACCAGAATGGCACCCAGACTGCTCTGGGCCCTGCTCTCCATGACTCTGCTGAATGAAAGTGCCTGAGTTTTACAGCTATAAAAAAAATTGTTAGGTAGCAAGTTCACTTCTGTAGTCTTAGGGCAAGGCATTTCTGCAGTAATTGAGGTCAAAACTTTTATTTGACTAAAAAAACCTTGCAGAAACTCTTCAGAGTTTGCTGAGTTCATTAGCAGAGGAGTTTTAGCTCAGTGAACAGTAAGAAACAGTTATTCTTTTACATATTTGACAAATGAAGTGTTGAGTATGACAAGGCCTGCACAGTGTATGAGGACAGTGTATGTTGCATGAAATTTTTGAAAAATAGTTTAAATTAAGTATTTAATGGTAAGCCTTGGGAATTTTGAAAAGAGAGAAGCCTTAATGAATATTTCCCTCTGGATCAGACTCTTTTAATGTTCAGATGTTGCTCCCTTAAAACACAGCTCAGGAATTTATTAGCCTAAGTGAGGGAATAAAATTTCCAAAATAATCTGGTGTTAGCTAAATGAGACACCGGTGTTGGGGTGCTGAGGGCAGGCAGCAGTGTTTGTTTGGGGGGCCACAAGGGGAGAAGAGATAATGGCTCCAGCCTGCACCCTGCAAAGCTGCATGGCTGGACACTTCCCTGCACTGCTTTTTCCTTTTCCTCCTTGTGGCAGCCTTGTTAATGAACTGAAAAGGAGCAGAAATATGTGGATACAGGTCAGCTGCAAGTGGATACAGGTCAGCTGCAAGTGTCCACGATGGAGACATGGTGTGTACTACTGCCAGGCAGTGCTGGCCTTCAATCTTCAAAGCATCCTGGATTCTTTTTTCTCATATTAGCTGGGGCAAGCTGGCCTTCAATCTTCAAAGCATCCTGGATTCTTTTTTCTCATATTGGGGTGGTCATAGGCTGCTAAAAAGAGCTGACATTTTTTAAAAGTTGTGCAGTATATTGAATTGCACTGACTTAGTAAGTGTTCTGAGGGCAGAGACCTGTCTCTGTGCATCAGCCGCCCTGCACACCATTGTGTATTCTCAGCCATCACAACCAGAGTCTGCACCAACTGAGCTCCTGCATCTCTCTCTTGTTCTGTTTCCTTTCAAATATTCAGGCGCAATGTGCTGAGCTTGTCCTCAGGAATTGAAGATATTGGGATTATCAAGTGGGATCTAGCACTGTGTCTCCTCCTCGTCTGGGTGATATGTTTCTTCTGCATTTGGAAAGGAGTCAAATCCACTGGGAAGGTAAGTGCTCTTTTACCCATTCTAAAATCATTGCGGTTAGAGATGTTAGGAATACTAAGTAATCCTGTTCTTGAAGATACTCACCATTTCCTGGAAAAACTGCATTTTTCCATTGAGTAAGGGAAGAATTCACATTCAACTGACTTTTGAAGGTGATTACCAATGTCCAAAATGCCTGTGAGCCAAGTAGCCATTACTGGAAGGGCATCGAGAAGCAGATAGAAGCACAGATTGAGCCCCACTTTGGCTCTCAGAGGACAAGCACCCTACTGATGTCATGAGTGCAGAAGGTCTCAGGGTGCTGGTGGGTGGTGCTCTGCACTGTGTGTCTGTGTTCTCACTCCAGTCAAGTTCATCCCAGTGCAGCAGGATGGATGCTAACAGAGCAGTGGTAGGGATGTTGTGGATGCCCAGCATTTTTGAAATGCCGCTCGCTTACGGAAGAGCTCTGTGCAGACACACAAGACTAAACTTAGGTACTCGTTCAGGAGCATTGTCACTAACAAAGATCCTGCATAGCTTGTGGGTTTGGTCCTGTCAAATGCTCTTTCAGAATCATGTTTTCCAGTGAAGGATAACAGCTGCATCACTCCTGAACATCCTGCTCCATTGCAAGTCTTGGTCAGTTACTTGTTGTGAAGCATAATGCTATTCCCCCTTGCATTCAGTAGTGTTTTTATGCCTATTTTCATAAGTTTTTGAAGCCATTGTGTTTGTGCAATTCTTAGCTTTCAAAAATATTGCTTGAGGCAGTGTTCAGATATGTCTGACAGAGGAGGAGGGATCTCAAGGTACTAAGTTCCCCATATTCTTTCTCAACTAGGTGGAAGGAAGTGACTCCATTAGTGCCCTTCCTAAGAAAAAGGCCACAGTGTGAACTCATCCTTTATAAGTCCTCAGAAGAGTCAGAGGGAGAAATTGCAAGTGCCTCTGCTGCAGAGACAGCATAATTTAACAGTTTTAGCTTGTTGCACACTGCAGAATCAACCAGGAGACAAAACTTTGTAGGAAGCCAGATCTCATGAGTTCCACTATAGACTAAACCACTTGCTTTACTGCAGTTTCTACCTTGCTTTCTGTGATTTTTATCAATGAGCCTCATTAAAAAGCTGGTGCCTTACCCTGGATTCTCACAGCTTTCCCCGCTGGATTCCCACCTTTCCACATCTCTAAAACACGCATTGACAAAAATGTCTGTTTCTCTATTCCCTCTGACTGATGTGACTCAGTGAGGAGATGGTACAAGTTTTACAGTAAAGGTGGATGCAGGAAATCTCCTGCAGCAGCAGGGTGGAAGTGAACATTTCTGTAGCACCTTTGACAACCCTGGTGTCTGCTTGGTAAAGGCTCTGGTAGCACAGAGAGGCATTCCAAGCTCCCTGTGGTACTATTTCCACTCCCCATGAAGACAAAAGGTTGAAAACAGGTCTGTTAAAATCAGATAGCTAAAAATCTGTGTTCTCTGCAAATCCTGCAAAATGGTCTCATGTCTAAACCAGGGTGGTTGGTAGGAATTCTCTCGCCGCTCTCGTGCGGGTGTGCAGCCAAAGAGCAACAAAACCATTGGAAAGTCTCCGGCTGACTCCATTAACTTTGGGGTCAAACAAAAGTAAACTGTAAACTCTAATGGAGGACTTGAATTATTTGAAAAGTCTCGTTTACTTTAGTAGAGGGTTGTTTATAGCACTTCCCTGCTTTCCAGTGTGTTAATGGCTCTTTGGCGAGCAGGGTGGGGGTAGGGGGAAGATGTAGTTTTAAAATCTTTTCGTAAAGCTTTGGACAAATAAATATCAAATCATTATGAAAAATATTAGTTATGCTTAAGCTTTAGATAATGTGCTTGATCTTAAAAACTCATGCAGCGTTGTGAGAGAATCTCTACCTGTAGTCCAAAGACCTCTCTGTGAGTTTTTGTTCATTCAATTCCTGCAAATATGTCAAAGTTTTTTGTTGTTGTTGTTGTTTTTTTGGGTTGTTGGTTTTTGTTTTGTTTTGTTTTTTTTTTTTTTTAAGGAAACTTTGATTTTTCATAGTCCTGGCTTATTTAAAAAAATAGGGTGCAGAAATCCTCCTTTTATACTGGTTTTGGTGAAACTAGGCTAATGTGCAATACATGTTATTTGTGGAAAATATACAGAAAACTCAAAGAGATAATTAAAAAGGGCATGTATGGAAAAATTTCTTTTCATTCTATGAAATCGACCCTGCTCTGTGAATTATTGTGGCAATGCAGGCTTTGAGTTCTCATCGTTATTCTCAGAGGACACACTTATGAAGAAAAATGGAGCATCCTGGGAGCTTTGCAGTAGTTAAGCAAATTCTGGAAAACAAAAATACATTTTAACTCATGACAGCAAACTGTAATTACCTGGAGGAATCATCTGACTCCAAGAAAAATGACCTTTCTTGGACAGTAGTGACTGTAGCATAGCAGTTATATAAAAAATGAGAGAAAGCACTGATGAGCAAGGAAAGCAAAATGTCAGAGGTCAAAAAGTGTCGGTCTAAAGATAGAACTGTCCAAATGCAAGCTCAATTAACCCTCGTGCTGGAGATGAAAGCAAAGGGCTCTTTCATCAAATGAATGAGGAGATAACAAGAAGAGAAGAAGTAGGCTGTTATTCAAAGGGAGTGGGAATAGAGGTTAAAGATAATGAAGACATATTTTCAAACTGGATGAATAGAGCCTTAGTTTCCAGTAATGATGCTGCTGAATAGGCAGCAAGGGCAAGAATGAAGTTATAGGACTGGAAATTACCACTGTTGAGGCTGATGCCAGCCTGAAGGGCTTGATGTTCAAGGAGATAGGAAGGGAGACATGGGAGCATGGACTATAAATTACCTTCACCTCTGAACACAGTTCTTGGAGAAGTTGACTGTGGGAGCAACAGTGGGGCTGCACAGCAAGGTCAGAGGCAGCAGCAGAACTTGCGAAACAGTTTGCCGTTTGTAAGTTTTAAAGTTCCAAAAAATAATGAGGTAATAATGTTTCAGGGGCCCTCAGTGAGTAAACCTTTCCACTTCCCTGGCAGAGGTGCACTTGTCATGTGAGGAGGACAAACGCAAAGGCAGAATTTGAACAAAAGTCATTGTATAAAATCATGTCTGAGTGATGTGACCATTGACTGGGCACTTTGAAGGGATTCCTGCATTGCCTTCAGGCCTAAGGCCATAAGGTGTTAAAGACAACTAAAAGTAGACACAGAAACTCAGGTTGGACCCTTTTTAGGTATGAGGGGGCTTTGAATTCCCATTGTTAGACCTCTCTTGGTTCTGGGGCTTTGGCTGCCACAGACTAAGCATTCCTTTTTTCTTTTCTTATTTCCAGGTAGTGTACATCACTGCTACATTCCCATTCATCATGCTCCTTGTTCTACTCATCCGTGGTGTGACCCTGCCTGGAGCTGCAGAAGGCATCAAGTTTTATCTTTACCCTGATATCTCACGGTTAGCTGACCCACAGGTACAGAACCAGGAGTGGGGAGTGGGATGATTTCCTGTGCAGAGGGGGATGGTGGAGGGTGATGTTGCTGATGTAATGGCAATCAGTTTTTTTTCCACAGTCTTTAGAGGTCCAAATATAGCATGAACTTTAATGCTGGGTTATATTTTCCAGAGATCTGCTTGAGAAGGTCACTGTTAAATGTGTTAATGCATCTTTCCATGTGTATGTTTGTGTGTGTATGCGTGTGTATTTTTTTTGTGTCAAAGGACTCTGAGGCTGTAGACTCTGTCCCGTTATACAATCTCAGCTTTCTTGTTGGTAAGGTAAGGGAGATGCATTTTTTTAAAGAGGATAGTCTTTAGTTTCAAAGGAGAGACACGTGAGCTTCACAGATGGAACAACAAGCGACAACTGTGAGTACCAGTGTCACTTGTCTCCCACTGCTCAATAGGAGGAGATTGGGAGAGAAGTGAATGAAATTATAGAAGAATGAAAAGCCATGCAAAGGTGGAGAAAATGCTTTCTGAGGAACAGGAACTACTGTTTGCTTAGCCCTGGCTAGTGGGAGCCAGGCTTACTCTTTCTGTATCGATAGAAATTCTGTCTGTGCTCACAGAATGCAAGTATGGGACACTTGAGCAGATCAGCACTCTTTCAGCCAACAGTGTTCATGTGGGAAGTGAAAGAAAAATACAATATTCCTCCAGGAAAAAAAAAGAAAAGAAAAGAAGAGATCTTTGGAAATAATAAGATGTTGATCACAGTGATAGGAAATAACATCTGTCTTTGCTATTTCTTTCTAATGAGTATTAGGTTAAAATAAAACTCCAATGGTCACTAAAGGACTGAAGTAGGAAAAGGGTAATTGAAAGAAACATAATGAAAATTTGGTTAATTGTCTAATCTTGTCCTCTTTTACAAGACACCCTTTTCACAGGAGACGTTATATTTTATGATTTAATCTTCTTTTATGGGACTCTATCATTTTTATGATCTACTGGTAGCCCTAACCAGAGTGTCAGCAGATAATGTAGGAGAGGTTCATGTGAGCTGGCTGGCTCCCACCCACAGTCTAGCAAAAGCATCACTCTGAGGAGACAGAAGTCTCCTCAGTCTTCCCAGCAAGGTGCTGGGAAGTGATGGTGGGAGGGAGGAGGTCATGGTCCTCAGTCTACATTCTCACTTACTCTAACTCCTTGGTGGTTTCCACTGGTGTTAGCAGACTTGAATTTGCAGATAGAAGGGAACAGATGGGATTCAGAGGATGTGTTTTGATAGCTTGCTATGTATTTACTAGCCAAGAAGTTCATAGTGTACGGTTATTTCACTCTGTATGTGTTTTTTTTTAATGTAATCAGGACAAGGAATCATGAGACCAAGATCAGATATGTATCTTATAAAGTGCATTGTATTTTGCTTGTTTTCCCCCTACCCCTATGGCTTTTTATCTTGCATTTGAACAGGTACAAAAACAACCAGAAAGCTAGAAAAATAAACAGACCAAATACACAAAGCTGTTTCTCAAGCTTTTCACATCCTCAGTTTAAGGAATCTGTCCGCTGACTCTAACTGAAATTAGTGACAAGAGAAATGAGCAATGTTATAAATACTTCTGCATTTTCTATTGCACTGAAACACGTTTATTGTTGCACCAACAGGAAGGATCAGCTGAATGACTAAGAAACTAGAAATACTGAGCATCTCTGGGGAGGGGAAACAGGAATTATTGTAGAGATTATGTTCTTCTGGGTTCTGATGCTAACAATTTTCTTTCCCTTGTGAAAGCCAAACTTGCGAATGTGTTGTTCTCTTTCCCTGTCTCCCTGGTCCTTTGGCTGTCACCCTCAATGGAAACAATTATTTTGTTGATTTGGCTTAGTTTGAACTGTGTGTTTGTGTTGATTATTGCAATGCAACAATGCTGGTAATAACAGTATTTCTGTCTTTCCCTTTAGGTCTGGATAGATGCAGGGACACAAATCTTCTTCTCATATGCAATCTGCTTAGGAGCAATGACTTCCCTGGGGAGCTACAACAAGTACAAATACAACTGCTATAGGCAAGTTTCCATCCAAGGGGGTTTAGTGTTTTAGCTAAATGATGTAAATAAAGTAGGGACAATGGGTTAATTTTTTTTTAATTAACTTGCTCCATGACATATGTGTGACTTAGGGACTGTTTGCTGCTGGGATGCCTGAACAGTGGTACCAGTTTTGTGTCTGGCTTCGCAATTTTTTCCGTCCTGGGCTTCATGGCACAAGAGCAAGGGGTGAACATTGCTGATGTGGCAGAGTCAGGTACGATGGTGTTGGTGGCAGTGGTGGTGGGCACTGCCGCCCAGCGTGTGAGCAAAGTTCTGCAGACCCAATCAGCTAACATCTAAATGATAAAACAGAACAAGATTTCCCATAATTGCCAGAAAAAATAAGCACATTGTTGATTTTGGGCTTTAATCTAGAGCAGCGAGGGTTAGCCGGGGTTGTACTGTTTACTCTGTCTTGATTAACAGGGCAGCAAACACATTTCCTAGAGTGTGCTAATCCATTTGAGTTGAGATTAGAGCTAAGATAACTACACCATTATCCAGGGTCCAGAATGTCATTGATTCAAGAATTTATTCCATCCTTCTTTTCAGACTACTTTTATTTTCATTCAAATGCAAATTGCCAGTGTTTATGTATTTTTCATAGCTTAGTGTTGCTTGCTCACAGCACCAGAGTAGGATTAGTACCTTGGCCTTTTGAAGGGACACACACACATATACATCCCCAAATCTCACTGAAAGGCAAGAGAAGTTGGAGAACTCCATCTCCAGGGTTTCGTGGACCATTTCATCTGCAGGAACTCTAGGTGTTGCAATCCTGCATTTGTCCTCTGTAGCTTCAGTGTGAGGTTGACAGAACTGTCAAAGTCCATTTTGAAACCTGATGTACACTTAGGTTCCTCCCTTGTTTCAGAAGTGTCCTTCCCATTAACATTCAGCTATGCACATGCAGAAGTAGAAGCTCAATCCTCATAGTTTGTGACTGTATCTCAAACAAAACAGATGACATTTTTCCTCTGAGCATTTCTAGTCCATGAGGGCAAGTGTAACCATGTGTTTTCACACAGAACAGACAGATTAGTTGGGAATTACCATGGAAAAATAAGGAATCAGGCCTTGACAGCCATGAGGCTTAAAGCTAATCAGATTCTAGTAATAACAATGTCACCTGAGTGCACTTTTGATATTTCATTCTGATTTTTTGAGCACTTTTAATTCACCTGCATAGCATTTGAAAGCTTTCTTCTGCAAACATGTGTTAAAATGAAAAAGTCAATATATTCTAATCACCTGGCTCTGGCAGTTAAGTCGTTAAGAAAAATGTCTCACTTCACAAGGGCTATATGAAAAACTAATGACATTGGTGGCACCACTGGATTCTTGAGTGGCTGCAATTGGCATAGCTCTTGCAAGTGCAATTAGTAACAATCCTGGCCATAATGCTTATTTTGATCGGGGGTTGATTGCTTTGTTAGGAAACAGGAAGCAAGGGAATAATCCTATCAAATGATTCATAAATAGCCCTATTTTTTTATTTATATGTAGCTGGATCAATTCCAAGAGCAGTATTTTTAAGTATTTGTACGTTAAGTTTTTATCTGGTCAATATTTATTCTGATTTTTATTATTATATCTCTGATAGAGGCAGCTACATTCCTGTCTCTTGACATTTCTAGAATTAAACAATTCTATAGTAACACTGGATTGTTAAGCAATCTTTTAACACAAATTAACTCAATGTTTAAATAGCCTTTTTCCAACACTTCAAAAAGCATTTTTTTAAAGGAGGGGTTTAATTGCTTATTATAGGGACAGCAAGGCTTTTGATTTTTTTGCATATTTTGTTGTCTACTCCTTTATTTAAATCCATGTCACCAATGGCCTGAGATTGCAACTCACCATGTAGTGGGTGCCCATCATTGCTGGTCTTTGGCTAAGTCCTAGGGGACACTACTGAAATTATCCAAAAGTGTCTGAACCACTTCCCATGTGTTTTCTTACTGCTTTTCTCAGAGAGATAAGTGCAGAGCCACTGAAGACACTTGGACCCCCTGGGATGAGTGTCCCAGGATGTGCATGGGGCTCTGGGAGAAGTTTTTTGTTGATTCTTCTCAGCACAGAAGGATTCAGCAGGTGCTTGAGCCTGTGTTTTCTGGCCCTGCCTTTTTTGGTTTCTTTTGATGCAAGGTCAGAACTGCTCCCCAGGGTCAGGAAAAAGCTGCAGCACTTGGCAGAAGATGTTGTCCATGGGGCTGAGACCCCAACTCTGCCCAGCAAGTTAAATTCCTCCTGCCCTATCCATGACATCATTTGTTTGCCCTCCTGAAAGCCACAGGAACATCAACAAATTTGCTGACAGCAGAATCTCATGGCCACATTTTTCCCCAGTGCCAAATTCAGTGTTGGTGCCATGTGCCTGGGACACACTTGTCAGCCAGGGCTGGCTCCTGCTGAAAACACTGGTCACTGCTGGCCTTCACTGGCTTTAGCAGGTTTACACAACTGCTAACTCAGACTTTTCTGACTCCTGAAATGAAAGCAGATTTTAAATAAATGGCTTCTTTTTATTTTCAGAAATTCTTTTAAAGATAGAGGGGAAAGCAGTGGGGGCTCAACAAAACCATAGTGAGTCCTGTCTAATCCGTGTGGCCTCTGTTTGGCTGGAAAAAACACTTTACCACCCACGCCATTTGTAGCACTGTTACACCAGCACAACATTTGCTTTTTTTTTTTTAATTCCATTTGCAAACAAGTTCAGATTAAGCATGTCTGACAGTTGTGCCTTAGGTTTCCTGGTGCCTGCCTGGTCTCTGCCTCTGCAGCTCTCCAGCCATGCCACAGCACCCCATGGCAATCAGCCAGTGCGTGGGCTAGGATCATAGCAGTGCTCACTGGTTTTTAATAGCAGCCACAAGTGCTTCACTTTTGCAAAACACTCTTCAAAACAACAGGGTTTCAAATTAAATACAAATTTTAGATTATTTATGTTTCGGTTGAGGGCTTGCCAGGAACATTTTCTTTCACATGGACTTTACTTTTTATATTTCAACACATAGTTTCAAAGGAAAATCAAAATTAGCTCAGGGCTTAGGGCACTTGGTATTAGTTGGTATCACAGTGAAAGAACAGTTTCACTGGCCAAAGCATAAAAATTGCAGCAAATTTTGAGGAGAGCAGTTTTACATCTGTCTCATCAATTGCACAGATCAGCTGCAAATGCTATCTGTTAGCAGCTGTCCCTCAGAGAGGATCTACTGTATCCACTGAATTAAGGGGGAAAAAAAACAAAGCTCCCCAAAATTTGAAACATTCACCAATTTTTTTGGTATCGTCTGTCGTATAAAATCTTAGTTGTGTTTCATTTAAAATAAAATTAGTTGTTTGATTGTTGGCTAATTTGTATTTATTTATGTTCAAATATTTTCAGTGACTGAAAGTTTTCTTTAGTTTGAAAAAAAGTCATCTCATTTTACCTCTTTCTCTTACTTCTTTTTCCATCTCTCTTGTTGGAAAGGAAAAGTGGGAGGTAGGAAGAGCAGTGTTAGAGATTTTTCTGTACAGATCAGAGAGAAGATTTTTTCACCTCACACTGCAGCATCTTAAAAAAAAAATCCTTTTCCCATTGAAAATTACATTAATCCACTTGAAAATTGGCACTTTGAAGGCTCCTCAAAGTAAAGAAGCAGATGAGCCAGGTATGCCTGGTTTCACTCTGAATTGTAATCTGTCCTCAGAATTTTTTGTCAGCCTCACCAAATTTCTTCATCTCCTCTGAGAGCCTGCCATAAATGCCGAGTTGCCAGTGCTTCTGTCCCCACTGGTGGAAGGCTCTTCCTCTCTCCACAAAAGCTCTCACAAAGGACAGCTGATAGCACCTGGCTCCAGGTGAGGGTGCCTCTGGAGATGAGCACTGCACCTGTGCTCCATGTGTGGGTACAGATGAGGTGACACCTGGTCACAGGGCAGGCCAGATCCTGCCTAGGGAGGAGCACTCCACACTTGAGAACCTGGCCACTCAGCCCCAAGCACTCAGCCCCACTGGTCCTCCTACACTTGCAGCCCATCCTGCAGCTGGGGCTGGTGATGGTCATGCTCGGTGTCACCGTGGCAGGTCCATGTAGGCTGGCCTGGTTAGGGGCAGATGGTGTAACAGCATGGGGAAGCAATTTTACACAGAGTGATTTTACACCCCAGCAGTTCCTAACAGCAGTTTTCTCAATTTTCAGTTGATAAAATTAGGAGTAGCCTGATCACTCAGTACAGCAGGGAGGGTTTGCAGAAGAGAAGGAGCAAACTCCTCGGAGTGCAAACCCCAGTTTAGAAAAGCCATGCAGGGTTTGAAGGTTGCATACAGAGGAAGGCAGTGGTTGCATTAGTGGAAATCCCAGGGAATGTTTATAGCAGAGTCCCCTTCCCTGCATGCAAGAGTTTCATCATCATCATCTTCATCATGACCATGTGGGCTAGCAGTGGGATTCTGCCATTCCCTTGGGTCACCCCTTGTCCCCCGGCCCCCAAGACTGTCCTGTGTCCGTGCAGGGCAGGTGTAGGACATAGACATTATTGGCATGTTTGAGACAGATATTAAACTGGAGATCTGTTAGCACTGGCCTTGGGGGTTTGCCCGTGGTTTCTGCTGTAGTCATGCGTGCTTCGATTTCAGATAAAAGAGCCAAACTGTTTCATTTCTGGTATTTCCAGCTGCGTTTGGATTTATCTGAACGGAACCAGGCATTCCTGAATTTGAGGGTGGCTACCTTTACCAAAGAGCTGTTACTTACTACTTTTCTTCCCTTCCCTTCCCCTCTCCCTATTTTCTCTTTCTCTAGGTCCAGGCCTGGCCTTCATTGCCTACCCAAAAGCTGTGTCCATGATGCCACTGCCCACCTTTTGGGCAATCCTTTTTTTTATTATGCTTCTGTTGCTTGGACTGGATAGCCAGGTTAGTACAATGGGTAGGGGATGTGTGACTTATTGTGTCAGCACTGCTCACTGAGAAAAGCTGGTTTTGCAGGCATGAATTAACAAGAGATTACCTCTAATGCTGCTTGAGAGGAATTCGTCTGGGCTGCTTTTTAGTGTAGGGGCTGCACTTGATGAATCTACAACTGTTGATTCATAATATTGTGTTGCTCAGTAAGTCTTTGTCATCAAGAGTTAGTGGGGTCAATCACATTAGAGCAGTACTCCCTAACCTAAATTTCAGTCCTAATATGGCTACAAAATACCACCATTTTGGTCACAGTATTTTCTTACATTGGAAAAAAAAAGCTTAATCATTTTAAAACATAAAGACTGCAGTAGTCTGTTCCACAGTGTACTTTGTGCCATTGTGGGCACCTGCAGGGTGTATACACCGTCATTAAAAAACTAACAATTAATAACTACTAGGAGTATGGGTTTTAATGGTTGCCAAGTGCCAAAAAAGAAAAGCAAATTCAGCATGAGGTACAAAAAAGCACATAATATTTTGTACAGTATATCCAGGGTGGCTTCAAGAACAGTGAGAGGACAAAGCTGCAGCCTTTTTAGGTGGCCTTGGGCTTGGAGGTGCTGAGCAATGTGGGATGCTGCTGACTTTCATGTCAGCAGCATGTGTTCAGTACCTCCAAACAGGCCAGAAAGCATCTCAGATTCCAGCTGTACTAATTTTATAGCACACGCTGCTATTAATTAGTGAGCATGAAAAAAATCAGAAAGTTCAGTCACGAAGTTAGGTTATTTTCCCCAGTGGTTACTTGTAGGAATGTTGGACTAAATACTGCCAAGGAACCTGTAAATCATTTCTAGATGGTCTACTTGCAAGGAAACATGGGTGACCAGGAATTATGCAGTAACTACACATTCAAAATTGCCAAAGTTTTCTACATTCAAATGTAAAGTGACTAAGATTAAATATATATATATATATATATATATTCATAAGGATGAAATGTTTCTGCAGCCTAAATGCTCTCTCATATGAGGAAAGCTCTGTAAATGGAATTTTTACCCCGTTGTTGTGTATTTAATCTCTGACATTTTTTTAAATTTCATTTGCTCTAAATTGCTCTTTATGGCTTAATCTTTGAACTCTAGTGAGCAACTCTCAATTGCTCCTAAGTAAATGTGAAAGTACCCAATGCTGTGGTTCAGCAACCCTATGCTTATGCAAATTGGAAGCTGTCTAGTAATTTTAAAAAGCTCCTAACTGCGCAGAATGATTAAAACTAATTGGAGCGCTTAATTTCTCTCCTCCAACCCCTCTGGTTTTTTGGAGTGCAGTCAAGCAGGTTTCTGGAATGCCAGAGCAGTTTCAGATCAAATCAGCTCAAAGAAAAGGGTTGCATTTAAAATGAAAACCAGTTTTACACAAGTCAAAGCAACAAGACAGGAGGCAGTAAAATTTGGTGGAGGACAAAATCTGTTTGCAGACCAGTCTATATTGCCAAAATACAACTTCAGGAAAGAGGGTAGGGTTGTTATAGGGCATTTCTGGGTGCTGTAAGACCAAGGAGGTGCCACGTAGGAAAATGCAGCTTTTTCTGAAATAATCTCTGTCTTAGGTTCCCCATGATAAGTTATTAGTTAAGATGATGTATCTACTTAAAGTGAAGATCTTTTCTACAGAGGCAGCCTTTATGGACACCTCTAATCCATATCCTCATGTCTTCAGTGAGCTTGGTGCTTTTGTACCTTGCCAGGTTGAAAGTACAGATCATCAAAAGATCCCATCCGTGGTTTTACTTGGGGGAGTGCAGTAGTTGCTTTCCTCCAGGTACAGAAAGATCTGGTTTTTTATTAACTTTAAACTTTTATTCAAATCCAGTTTGGGTTATTTGCTTAACTCAAGTTACACAGTTGTATAGTTTTCCAAAGAAAGTAAGTATAAATACAGTTATCATGAAGCGAGATAAAGACTTTTAGCTCATTTATTCATAGCTTCATTTTTGGTTTACAAGTGCAAATAGTTTGCCAGATCATTGAATGAGGACTGTACGAACAGCTCCATTATTGCTGCAGAAGTAGTCAGAGCCTCAGTCAGAGATACTCTGCTCACAGCTCCTCAAAGGACACGTTCAGTCAAGAGCTGCTGTTTCACATCACAGTATGCTTTCCCTTGGCTGGATTTTCACTAACAAACCCAAGAGCAGAATTATATCAAATAGTGAAATTAACCTAACTAGTATCTGTGATGTTTCCTGGCATATCAGAAAAAGTCTGGAAGGTACTCTCCTAGCTTGGACGTTTTTGAGTGTTTTCCCTTTGCCTGTTCTCTAGCATACATCCTGTGTTCTTCTGGAACAGTGACAGCATAAAAGCCACATAAGTGCCTTCCTGTCATCAGGCACATAAGTGCCTCCTTCATCCTTGTGACTTGCATTTGCAGAGCCCCCTTTTAGCTCATAAGGCTTCTAGGTAACAAAAAGAAATTCTGAAAGCTTGTTCCGACCTGAACGCTACCCCCACGCTCTAACCTCGGGGTTACAAAGGAATGGTTTCTATTTCTTTATCGAGAGCAGCACAGAGCACAGGGCTGGGGTGTTGCTGGGGAGGGTTTGTGCAAGCAGGAGCCTGGATGAACTGCATGGCAGGTAATCTTCAAGTCATTTCTCCGCTGTTGTTTTCCCCCTGTAGTTTGTTGAAGTTGAAGGACAGATCACGTCATTAGTTGATCTGCACCCATCCTTCCTAAGGAAGGGTTACCGACGGGAAATCTTCATCGCTATAGTGTGTTTCCTTAGCTATCTTCTGGGACTAACTATGGTGACTGAGGTAAGCAGGACCACTGCTGCAAATTGCCTTCTTTTTCAGCCATTTTTTGGGCCAGTTTTAGCTATGACTGAGACTACAAAGAATTAGCTACTCAGAGAAGTGCTTTTTAGATGGACTGAGCATCTTTCATATCTAGATCTGAAAGCATTTTAAATGGGAGTTATAGATCCCTTCCCTTTTCGGTCACAGGAACAGAAACATGAAATCTCATTCAATTCAATCTGATCTCAGGTACCAGTCAACATGAGTATGAATATTAACATCTAGTTCTAAATGATGAAACATAGAGGAAACCTTCAGCAGAGCACTTTAAGAACCCATCCAGTGGCATGCAGGGAAAGAGATTTTTATCTTTGTTACACAGATTTGAATTAATTAAATACCACTGTGTTTATTCTAGTATAAACAAGATAGGAATATGTTCCAGTACCTGCACTGTTGTGATATTTATCTTCAAAATAAAATCCAAGTCAGATTTTAAAAACAACTGGAAGAGCGTGACTGTGGGAGGTTAAATAGCACCTGTAACAAAGATGCCCAAACCCCACAGTTTTTCAAGTGAAAGTGCAGTGTAGTAAGAGTCCAACAGCAGAGTATAAATAGAGTTATAAAACAAAAAAATGAACTATTTCCATGAAAGTAGCCCTTTCACTCAATAAATAAATGAAGATCCTCCTGATGAACTGACTTTCATTTTTAGTCTTTTTAAGGTGTTAATGTTAGGAGGTAACCATTTGTTTCTTTAAATCCTAAAATACTTGTAAGAAGGAAAGATTTAAGTGTCTCAGTAGACTATATTAAGTGGCTTAATTTTGTTTAATCATTGGCTTGTTTGGAGTTATTCCTGTAGTAAACATGCATATTCCCTGGGGAAGGTAATGCCAAATATTTACTTTACCTGTTTGCTAGATGCTGCTTCTTGTTGGACAGGAGTCATTGGGATGTGTTGGTGGATGTTACTGGGAGCTGGGCCTGAATTCTTGGGGTTTTTTTTCCTGCTGTATCTTAACCAATTGTGTCTCTCTTTTACAGGGTGGCATGTATGTTTTTCAACTCTTTGACTACTATGCAGCTAGTGGTGTATGCCTTTTGTGGGTTGCATTCTTTGAATGTATTGCTGTAGCCTGGGTTTATGGTAAGTGAGAATCTTTTCATCTCATAACTTTTCATGAGTCAGTGACAATTTTGCTCACCAAATATTTAATCATCAGCCACCCCAAAGTCTTCTTCCCAGCAACAGACACATGCCATTAATATAAATTTGCCCTGACCTCTTGGAGACAAATTTGCATCTGGGATGAATCCAACCTCCAGTGTTTTTTCCACAAAAAATGAGTATTCTTCCATTTCTAATTAATAAGGGCACAATTAAGCATTTTCATGTGTTAAGTTTGGAGGTGAGAGTTGAAAGTGTGGCCAGCCGTGAAAATTTCTGTTTGTCTCTCAGAGAATTTCCTTTAGAGCTGCAATGTCTTCAGGGACAAACCAGCTAAACAGAAAGCACAAAAAGAGAGCTGAAAGTATATTCTGCCTCATTACTTTTGGCAATGCCAAGCACCACAGTCTGACAGTGGCCTCTCTAGCTGCCTGAGCTGTGGCTGGGGAATAATCAGATGTTTGCTGATTAGGACTGGTTATTTCTCTGATTCTCCATGAATTCCATCTCCTCAGAAAAGCAAAACAAACAAAGTCAGATTTCTGTAGAAGCAGGTGCACTGGTTGCTGTCAAGTCTTTCCCATGGTGATCCCCTCTGGGAAGTTCAGAGAGAGTCTGGAGAAAGGAGGGGAGGTGTGACGGGGGCAGGAGAGATTGGCATCACACTCCTGCAGCCAAATAATGAGGGGAGGGTGGGATGAGAGATTCCCCCAACCTTTGAGCTTTTCAGGAAAATCATCTTGGACTTCACAGCTGTGGGAAGCATTTGAAGAATACATCTGACACCCTCATCCTCCCTTTAAATACCCTTTGGAGAGGCTAGGAAAGCAGCTATAATCCTGCAGTATTTACAGGGCTTTTATTTGCTCGATTCTTGCAGGCGCTGATAATATTTATGATGCCATTGAGGATATGATTGGATACAGACCTGGTCCCTGGATGAAATGGAGCTGGATTGTGATCACACCAGTTCTTTGTGTGGTGAGTACTGACCTGTGCTCTTTCAAGTCTTACTCTTGGCAGTGCTAAGCCACTTCTTACTACTACTACTCTTCAAGGGAAGGCTGTTGCGTTCAGAGACCAATTTGCAAAGAGAAGCTGAAGGCTTGAACATACCTCTCAAAGACATCATGCTCACAGATGTCAGCTGTTAACATGACAGCTCTCTAGTCTCTACTGTGCTTGCACGAATTGCAGTTGGCTACATTTAAGTGGATTTTTCTTGGGATTGGAAAAATTCTACATTTATGAAGAGAAAACTCACTTTCCAAAGAGCAGTCCCTACTTTAAGACCTAGGACTGCTAGGCTGCTGTAATAAAAAGACTTCAGCAGTCTGAGGCAGACTTTGGCTTGAAGTACTTCATTGGGTGGGAAGAACATGCTGGTAATCTTGCAATGTACAGCAAATAGTTGAGCCCTGAAGAAGAATTGGCAGTGTACTGCAGCTGTTCAACACCATCTCTTAGCACTCTGTCAGCACACAGCAGATGCTATAAGCAGATGCAGATGCTCTTCCAGTGATTGAAATGGAAGAACAATTCCCCCATTGGTTTAAAACACATATGGTTTCCATCAGCTCTGCCTTTCACTGCCTGTCTTTCTCAGGGCCAGTGGTTGCACCAGAGCTCTACTGCTTAAAGCATTTTTTGAGCCTCACTTTGTTTTCCTTTCTCATCCACAGGGGTGCTTTATCTTTTCTTTGGCCAAGTATAAACCACTGACCTACAACAAGGTCTACACATACCCAGACTGGGCAATTGGCCTGGGCTGGTGTCTTGCCCTTTCCTCCATGATCTGCATCCCTATGGTGATGGTCATCCGCATCATTCGGTCAGACGGATCACTCATTGAGGTAAGAACAACCAATCGTCTGTCTAGAGGAGAAAGGGAGATTTAACTTGTTGTCTTTTATACAAGTAATGCTTGGAAAGCTGCCACCTTGCCCAGGTAAGGCAAATAAGACTGTTAAAAGATCACCTGTCCTCTGGGCAAACAGTAGAAAGAGAACAAACACAAAGCCTTCTGTCCTCAGATAAACACCAAGTGATTTTACTCATGTCCCACTTGTGCAGCCTCCAGCTTGGCAAATCATTACCTCCACGTGCAGACAAACATTCAAGGACTGGGGTGTTTCTGAGTCAGGTTTCTCTTCTCCAGCCCCCAAGGACACAGAAGCACCATCCTGAATATTTCTGGGAAAGCAAGAGAAAGAGAGAGAGACCTGGGTCAAACCCAGTTGTGTGAAAAGTCATTGAATTTCAAGGAAATTCAGATACACCTGTGGATTGTGTGGCTCTCAGGCATGGCCTTCGCTGTGGGGGACTAAATAAAAGCCAAACCCTCTTGACAGGGGGCTTCACTTTTTAGCTTTTTAAATTTGTGTTTATTTCAAACTGAAACACTGGATTCAGATTGCCCTGGTATCTGGAAAACTTTGTGTCTGATTTAGACTTGACAGTGCAGGTTCCCTCAGGTTTGGATTTGCAGGAAATCTCTTGCCCTTTGCAGTTTAATCTGGGCTCCTGTAATTTTTTTTCTTGCAATGGAAAGTTTTTAGAGGCTATGCAAGCATGAAACTTAGCAATTCTCTTCTAAGTTTTCAGATTAGTTTTGTTTTTGCCTAACAGGTTGATCTTAAATGCAGCTTAGGGTATTTTTGGAAAAGAAAGTGGGACACTTCGGGTTAGAAAAAAAGATAATAGAATTTAAAAAAATAGCAAACCCAAATATTTCCCAGAGCACAAACACTTGCATTTGTTTTCGCCCAAGTGTTAATGGCCTTTTTCAGCTGCGGCCAGGGTGTAAGTGTTAATTTGCTTGCCTACATTGTCACCATTGTCACCATGAGAGACGAGTCTAAAAGTAGCCAGAACACTGCTCAAAGACCATGTTAGGAAAGGAAAGAGAGTAAACACTGGTCAGATGCCACTCAGTTCTTCCTTTGTGAACAAAAGTTGCCACTTGGCAGTGAAGGCTGGGCTGAGAGGCTGAGCTGCTTCCAAATGAGGAAGGAGGATGAACAACATTTGCAGCACTGAAAGCCCAATGTGCAGGATGCTGGATAATGCCTGGGCTTCCCTCCTGTCCGACTTCTCTGCCTCGAGTCAGGCTCTGCAGCTGAGCAGGAGTTGAAGGCTCCACAGATCTCCACAGAGCTCCTTACAGAGCCACAGGCACACGTGTCCCACAGCCACCATCCCTGTCCTTGGAATGCCGTGTCCTGCACATGGAGGCACAGAGGCCTTCTGCTCATCTCACCTCTGCTCATCTCACCTCTGCTCTCCTTCTCTCTTGCAGAGGATAAAGGCAGTGGCTGCCCCCAAGGAGGTGAATCGGTGGTCCAAAGAAACAGAGAGCGGCACCCCCTTCTGCCCCAATGGAACTTCGAATGGCGGATTGATCAAGCCAACTCATATCATTGTGGAAACCATGATGTGAGCTCTCTCTGTGAGAGGATAAACCTGCTTTAACTGCCGTTTACTAACCATAGATTCTCATAGGACCAGGTTTACAGAGCTTTATATTTGCACTAGGATTTATTTTTATTTCTCACAGAGAAAGTTATTTTTTGTGTGTGTTTTTTTTTTTAATATTTTGTAAGGTAATCACAGCAGACGTCTCTCTGTAGAGGGAGAGCTTTCATATCAGACTATACATATTACAAGAACTTACTATTATTGGGTTTTTTAAAATATATATATATCTTTATCTCTAAATATTATACACCTTACCACTTGAATTGATTGTCTTGCCAGCAATACATTCAAGTCTCAGAAAGCAATTTTAGGTGCTGGTATGGTTGGGAGCAGGGTAACCTACAGAACACACAAAAGGAGCTCTGTTGAGAGATACATTTTTTTAAAAAATGCTGTTTCAAGAGAATTTTCAAAGGTGTAGTATTTCCACCCTCTGGTTCAACTGTGGTAAACGACAGACATCAGGGTCACTTTAGGAGTGGGTACAGTTTTGTTTAGTGCAGTCCCTGGATAAGGATATAGCCAAACAGCTGGAGTGGAGTGTTTGTAAGGGATGCAGAGAAGCTGGGTGTGAACACTCTTGTGGCTGTATCTCCCAGGGACACCACTGGGACCCTGTCACACCAACTGAGGAGAACTTGAGGAAGGCATTTGCAGGATTTGGCATGGTTCAGTCTTTTTTTGTTGTGTTTTTAAAATTTTTGAGATTTTTTTTTTAACTTAAGTGAAATGGCTGCTGTTTGTGTGTGAGCAGGGAGGTTGAGTACCTGCTCCTGAGTTTTCCAGCAAACCATATTTTGGTGTGGTGGCACTGGTGTAAATTTGAATTCTGCAGTCTGGGAGGGCAGCCTGTCCCCAGGGCAGCAGGGATGAGCACAGAGCAGCCAAGAGGGGAAAAGCAGCACCGGCTGTCTGGGTGCTTCAGGTAATCACTTCCCCATTTGGACTTTGGTTTGGGCAGGAAAATAAAGGAATCACTTCTGGACTCTGACCATCCAGAGGTGAACAGAAACCAGGTCATCCCTGACAGGAGGAACAAAACCACTCACCTGGTGTAACTGGTATTGATAACAGACATGTTGTTAATAATAATAGTAATGATGATAATAATATCACACAGCAAACAGGTGCTTTTCATCCATGTTTCTCAAAAATGCTTTTCAAAGTACAGTAACCAGGATTTGCTTTATTTATTTATTTGGGGGAGGGAGGTCACTGCTGTTAGAGGAGCAGACAAAAGGACTGAGTCCCTTGGCTTGTGTTACTAAATAGCAGTAGTGGACCTAGAGGCCACAGTCTTCTTGCTCATCATCGGATTAACCCATGATTTTATTTTATTTTACTTAATTTTATTCTATTTTATTTTTCTTTTTAGGGGGGCTGGAGGGTGGCAAACATATTTATGATTTTTATCAGCTGAAGAAACAGGGCTCTTTGGAATTTAAATTAAAGCAAAGGGAACATGTAACACTGAAATATTTTGTGTTGGTCAGAAGGAATTGGGTACCATTCCAGGTGAGACTGGGAAGTGAAGAGAAACCCCTACAAGGAGTATAGGAATGAGGGTTCCATTTCATGTAGTGCAGGTGAATGTTTCTGTGGTGAATTGGATCCCTGAAAACTGTCCAAAATGTGGACAAAAGCCTTTTTTAAAAATTTTTTCTTTTTTTAAATTTTTTTTTCAACCTGAGCAGGTTGTGCTGGGAACTGGTTCTCTGGCGAAACTCAGCCTTGTCTTGTGGGCATTGTATTAGAGGGAGAGAGGTTTTTTTCTTATGATACCACAGGTAGTCTATCCAAAGGTATTTAGAAGAAATGCTTGATAAAAGCAGAGTTTGTATCTGCTTATTCTGCTGTAAGCTTAGTGTGTCAGGGCAGAGGTTGTCATTTATTTAAACAGGAACATAAACAGTTCTTAACATTCCTACACAGTAGCTTTATTTCATTTTTTTTTTCTTGTCCCACGTGCTAACTGGCCACAGCAGCACAAACATTTCTTAACTTGTTGATTTCCCTGTAACAGAAACGGGGAGATTTAAAACTAAGAGATGGACCAAAATAATTATTATTTATTAAAGAAAAACATTGCTGTATCTATTACTTCTAAAATTTCTAGTTTGAATTTGTAGATACTTTTACAACAGAGAGATGAGTTGCAGCAACAAAACCAGTCATGGTAGAATTGTTTTCTTTTTTCTAATTGCTGTACTATGAGAGTTCTGAAGGAAACTTTTGCACAGCTGGAGATGGAAAACATCTAAATGACACCTGCTGGGCCAGTGGCAGAAACCACCCGAGGTTACAGGAGGAATTCTGAGAGCCAGTGGGTGTCATCAAATGTGGCCAAAATAAAGAAGTATACATGCAGCAATTCTATTTTTTGAACAATCAAAGGCAAGGAAGTGTAACCAAAACCACTCTTAGTGGGCTTCAGCTTGGACTCTCATTTTTGAGTTACAATCAGTGTCTGCAGTAAACAGACATGGGTGAAGAGGAAGTAGAAGGTTAGGAGAGTCTGAATTAATGTTTTTTATGAGTGCAGATGAAACGCTGATGCTTGATTTATTTCTTTTTTATATATATACATTGTCATACAACTGTGTTTGAGATTATATAGTTTGCACATGACTTTTGTGCTAGAGAGCTGAGACAAGCTTTAGTTAGGGAAAAAAAATGGTTTGGCTACATCAAAGATGTCTCCAGCAAGTCAGCTGGGTGTTTAGGCATCTCCTGTGTTGTGGAGAGTGTCTTAGTGGGAAGAACCAGAGGGATAATACTACACCTTTCAAAATGCAACTACCAGAGACTAGAACCCAGCCCCATTTCAATACAAACTGTGCCATTCAAATCAGTCGCTTCCATGTTCCAAGTGAAAAGGTCTTGCACATATGCAACAGCCTCACTGAAGATTCTCTGTGTCAGCTGCCCTGGCCCTGCTGTGCTCTTCAGCACAACTGCAAGGGAGGGCTGGGACTCACCAAGAGCCAAGAAATCATTGTTTCTGGAAAACAGTTCCCCTCTCCCCTCCTTCTTCCCCTGACAAAAAAAAATGTACTTAATTTTTCCTGTTTTATCTGGGGTTTGAGTTCCAGTGAGTACATTTGCATTTTTACAGTTTTTACCTAACAATTTTATCAGATTTCTAAACTTTTCTTGGTGACTAATTTGCATTTCAACATGATCATCTGCCAAATTTATTAAAACATAATTTTTTAAAAAAAGTTTGTGTTTTCTACCTATTTTGACTGCAAAGACAACTGATTTTTTTCCAATAGTTACTTATTTAAACTCTTATGACGTATTTTACCTGTTTTGTGTAAATGAGGAACTCTGTGTTAAAGCGTCATGACTAGTTATAAATGGACTGGTTTGGATCTGGGGAAGACAGTGCAGTTTTGGCACGAGATCTTTAGAAGCAGATCCCTGAGATTTAAGCCAGCATAAACCAAGACAACACGCACACCTTTTCATGTTTCATATACCTTTGTATTAATGGGGTCTTCTGGGCTTGAAAATAGCAGAGTTTCAGCAGTATTTATTTCCAGCTGAACTGAAATCAAGAGATAGTAGAAATGTAAAGGGGAACATTTCCCCATGAGATTTTTCTGATCTATATCTTATTTTTCTCAATTTTCCAAACCTTTTCAGTTCACCTGTCACTAGTGATGATCTCTCAGAATGAGTATCTATTCTAAGGGACTTTACCAGTAGTCTGTATCTCAGTGTTTAAACAGTATGATTTCATAAATAGAACTGTTTTTTTTATTGTTGTTGTTGTTACTATTCTATTTTTCCTTCTCATCTATAGCTTTCCTTTTCATCTGGTCCAAACAGATCCACACACTTAGAAATGTCCTCTTTCAAGTTAGAGGTAGTAGGTCCACAATGGATTTGTTCTTGTGTTGTAAATGAAAATCCAAAGGCCTGGCAGCTGTACTTGCCATCTAGAACAGTGCTGGTGGCCACCGCACAGCAGCAACGCAGCTCCTGGAATTAGGGGTGAAGGGGAGTTAGGTATGATCTGCTGAAACAGCCCAGCAAAATAGATTTTCACTGCTGTTCTTGGGGAGAGGAGGAAATGAGAAAAAGTAGGGTGAAAAAAAACCAGTGCAGCCTTACAGTTGCCGTAACACCAAGAAAACCCCAACGTCAGCAGAGCTTTTATTGCCGCCGCCAGGACAGCACCTCCTGCAGCTGCTCCCAGTCCTGTGCTCATCCTCCTTTCCCAACTGCAGATGCTCCTGGTTCCTCTTCTTTGTCTCAGCATTAGATAACTCAAGTAGATCTGAAGACACATGGACATCTCCATTCAATAGATCTTTTCCAAGTCTCCTCCTGGTCTGTTTTTATTTGCTAAGGAGACTTTCAGTTTTGTTGAGGTTGTGCTTTCAGATTTGGGTTCAAAGCTCCCACTTGTTGCATCACTGGCAAACTTCCAGCTGTGGGAGAAGGATTTGAACACTTTTGAATAACTGATTATTAGCTTCCATGTCTTGTGATCCCTGCAGGATCACTCGTGGAGGCATAATGTATATAAAATGTTAAATAAGCTGTGCACTGAATGCAGTGGACAAGTTAGTTAAGCAGCTCAAGTACGCTTGGAAGAAAGATGACCCTGACATCATTTCCAAGGAGATTCAATGGAAGTTGCTCACTTTCAGTAAAAAGAATAAAAATAAATCTGTGTTTAAGTAGACTAGTAGATGAAATCTTCCACCCTCATATGCACGCACACAGTGGGGACATTGCTTCTATTCCTAGGCTGCAAATCATGTGTGTAAATCTTGCCAAGCTGTTCAGGATGAGGATTGAGGAGGTTTAGGCACCACTTGCCTGCAAAGAGCCAACCTGCCAGGGTGTCCAAATGGTCTTTCCTAAATGGGGGTGGTGGAAGAGGGAAAGTAGTAACAAAATCCTGAACCAGGGCCCCTCCAAAGAAGCCTTAAGGTTCGATTTGTAAGGTCTCCTGGCTCCTTGTAGGCACCACATGGCTCCTGGCATGGGAGGTTGGGCATGGTGTGGGTTCAGGCAGCTGCCCTGGACTTGTTTTCTCCGAAATCAGCATCCAAAGCCTCGTGGTTAGGATTGACGTGTAGTTGTGTATTTGTATATTTGCATGAGCAAAGGTCAGGAACTGTCAGACCCTGGTAGCTTGTTTCATTTCTTATAATCAAAGATAACCTTAAGAAACAAAGTATTGAGTTGATTCAGTGACACTTGACATTTAAGAAGCCCTTGAACTAGTGCAAATGAGGTGCCCTGAGCCCCATATTTTGGTCACAAAAAATTTCTTATGGTGTTAGCAGTCAATTTGAGTCTATGGGAAAGATTGCTCAAGAGACACTTGAATATAACCAGCACCAGCACACACTGGAAAACTGCCTGATCCAGCCCCACACCCTCCACCAGATTGTGGCTCTTTTCTGCCAGCCCAAAAGAAATGTGTACATGGACAATGTTTCTCTGAAAAAAAAAAAATCTCAATTTGTTTGTTTCTATTAAAAAATAAACAGAAAAAGTCACATTCTTTGTGTGGTTTTTTTCCAGTTGTCATTAGGAATTGGTGATTTCAATTTACTCATGTCCTAAAACAAGAGAAGAAATAGCTTGAGACACCATTTCACCAAAAACAGGGACAAGCTCAGAATTTTGCCGGCTGAAAACTTTAGGAAAACAAATCAGCCACCTATCCCCATCAAAGATGAAATCTTTGGTGACAGGGTTTGTGCCTGGTAAAGAGCCTGACCCTGCTAGTAATATTGGGCAATTGAGTGGCAGACACAGCCTTTCTGTATTGCTGATATGTCCTCATTTGAAATAATCAGTAAAAGTGTCAGAATTTAGTTACCACGAGCTTTAGGAGTAAAGTAAATTGAAGATAATTTTAAAGGGGCAAGTTTGGGAGGCTTGTTCCCTGTGGCTCTGCAGTGCACAGCAGGATGGTGCTGCTCACTTTCACATTTGCAGCACAGGGAAAATGTGGCCTGTCTTGAGAAATCAGAAGAAATAATGGGAAAAATAAAGCTTTTTAAAAAAAAAGTAAAACTTGATAATGATGAGGAGCTGTGAAAGTGCTCTGTGTGTGTGCATCTGGGGGGGAAGGCTTTAGCCCTGTAGCACAGTGAGCACAATACACACTGTTCCTAAATGTACCTGCTTCTGCAGCCGAGCTGTTAGAAAGAGTTGAAATTTTTTTCAATATATAAAGAAAAAAAATTCAAAAAAAAAAAAACCAAACAGTGGCAAAATTATGTTGAGAGGCTGATAAAACAAACAAAACCTGAGGGGGCAAGCTGAGTTAGTTCATGACCTGCTCCTGTCCTGGAAGCCAGCGCTGGTCTCTCAGCATCGCAGCATCCCAGTACTGTTCTGAAGTGCTCGTTGTTCAATAGGATGTTATTTTTCTCCAGTGTAATGTTGTGATTGTTACCTGATAATGTTGCCAGGGACTTCACATTGTAAGAGGTGATCCATCTTGTTTGATGTGTTTGGCTAAAAAACAGTGGTGTTTTTTTTTAATTATTTAAATTCCTAGCAACTGTGACTACAGTAATGTGATAATGAGTAGCACATGCAGCGAGGAGGCGAGGGTGATGGTAGCCTCCTTAAAAATGTCATCTGAAGTTTTTTTAAAGAAAAAAACCTTAAAAATATTTTTAAAACATTTTAAAACATTTTTTGTGTGTTCCAAAACGGAATATTTGTATTTGAAAAAAAACCCTGGAGTGTAATTTAATCCTAAAACCCCCTAGCCTTTGTGTATATGGTAAATGTTTGTATTTTGCAGTTTCTGTTTTGCTTTTTAGATAAATAAAATGTATATGGATATTTTTAAGTCATCTTTGCTTTTTTAGATGAGTTTGTAATCACCTTATAACTGAAAATAAAACTTTCCTTTATAAACCAGCTATGCTCTTGGATGGTTTTTTTTTGGTCTTTGAGTAGCTCAGTTTTTCCTTTAAACCTATTACTTATTTTGGGGTTGTTGGTGTGAGGGTTTTTTACCCTTATAAAATTCTATATATATATATATAAAATATATGTAATCACTATGTAACTTCACATCTGCCATGGTTACCCTGGTTGGCAGCACAACCCCCCACACAGCCACTCACTCACCCCCTCATTCAGTGGGATGGGGAGAGAGAGTCAGAAGGGTAAAAGTGGAAAAAATTCATGGGATACAAGTTAATAAGTAGCAAAAAAACAACAAAAAAAATGGGGTGAGGAAAAGAACCCACAACAAAACACATTGAAGAGGTAAAAAACAAAAAACCCCAAGTGATGCAAAAGAAAGCCATTTCTCACCAGACAGTGCCCGGCCCATGCATGGTACCATTAGTGCTAGAGTTCAAATATGTCAGAAAAGCCCAATAGGAAGAAAAATAAAGGAAAAAACCCACCCCAACATTTATTTTTCTGGTGCATGGGACTGGTTAGTTCAAGCTCACTGACCTCTTGACCCCTTTGGCCTCTTCAGTCACACAGATGGAGGTTAAACCAGTGTGTCCATTCCTGAAGCCCTGATTTGAGGTAGGGAAAGAAAAAACCAACATATATAGGTGGCTACTCCTTGTGAAAATAAAACATTTATTATCACTGCTGAGCCTCCAGCACCCCATGCCCAGGATCAGTCCCACAGCTGTCTTTAGTTGGGTTTTTTTGGCTTGATTGGTTATTTTGCTGGATCTGATTGAGGATTTTGTCAGGGGTTTCTCCTCTCACCAGCACAGCCTGCAATGCCTGAGATAAGCAGCCTCAGAAGAGCACAGACAGCAACTGCAGTTTGTCTCAGGTTAAAATAAAATAAATGAACAGGAAATTTAGAAAGCCACTAAGTGCCACAAGCTGCTGCTGAAAAGTTCTGACTACCTGCCCCGGTGGCCATCACCTGCCCAGGGCTGCAGGCCCATGGGATGAGAAGGGGCATCAGCAGGGGGATTGCTGCCCACTGAGGCAAGTCCCAGGGAGCAGCTCCGTTCTAACCTTTTCCCTGGGACACACACAGAACCCTTGGACACACACTGAGCCCCGAGGCTCACATTTCACTCACATTTTCACTCACATTTCCCTCACATTTCAGGGGCACTCATTCAGCCTCCTGCAGGCCCCGTGCCTCGCTTGGCTCCACGTGGTTTTGGCAAGGCCTCGGGGCAGGGCCCTGTTCTGAATTCTTCACCCCAGGAGGGCAGCCAGAGATGGCAGCTGAGGGTTGTTGATGTGGCAATGATTCCCCAGTCTAAGTAGGAGCATTCCTACTCCCTGTTCAGTCTATGATAATTCCTGCATTACCCACTCGGCCACGAAGGGCTGTAAAACCAAGCTCACCCTCTCTGTGCTGACGAGCAGAGATTCCCCATGGCCTCATCCAGGGAGCGTTCCAGCCTGTGCTGCCCACACTGGGAGCGTAGGGAAGAAACTCTCGATGCATGGACACAAAAACTGTGCTCTGGGTTCACGGCAGTCATTTCTTGGGATGTCTGGTTTCAGAGGTGGGGTAATTTGGCTACCACAGTGCAGACACCCAAGGATCTGCTGGAGCTGGAGAGTTCTGAGCGCCAGATGGGATATCTCCTGCCAGCACATCATTCTCCAGGAGTTCTCTAATCCATCTCCAGGCATTAACCACAGCTTTGCAAATGCTGCCACGTCACGGCTGCCATGTGCTTTGCTGCGTCAGTGTTTTGTCACGGAGCAGCCCAGCTTTAAGCCAAGCTTCCCAGTGTGGAAAAGCTGCAAGCAGTGCTGGAACCACATGCATGAGCATCTCCAGGTCTTCCTGTTACAAGCTACAGCAAAATTGTCTCCATGGGCACAGGGAAGGGAGCAACCTGAGTCCTGCTGCTTATGGTGGGTGGCAAGGGACAACACTGGTAGCCCGACAAACAGCAGGCTCCCAGCAAAACCTTCTGCGTGGCCTCCCCCGTGTCCTCCAAGGTGTCTTACAAACAGTGTCCCCTGGCAAGTTAAAATGTTCCTGGAAGCAAAGTGTTGCCACACTAACATCCTCCAGCAGAAAGCAACACAAACCAAAATAAATGCATTTCATTTGCTTTTATTTAATTTAAAAAAAAGTCAAAGTCATTCCAATCCCATTTAAATACAGAGATTTACAAATAGGTCCAAAACAGGACTAAAATATTCTTTGAAATGCTTTACTTTTAAATATTGTGCTTTCATAGATACATAAGAAAATTAGCATATAAAAATACTTTACAAGGAATACACTCTAATATATGGATAAAAATACACATTTAAGTAATGCATTTCATCTTCATATCATTCAAAATGCATAGGAAGGGATACAAGGACCAAGATTTTCTTCCTCCTTTTTTTTTTTTTTTTAAAGCCTTTAATAAAAGTCTTCATTAAAAACCTATGAGAAGCCCCAGTGAGCTTCCACTGCTCAGAATATTGCATATAAAAACACTTTCGGCTGCACTGTCAATGCTCCACAGTATCAATTATGGCACGTTATCTAGTTGTGGCAGCAATGGTATGGGATATTGCATACTCAAAGAGAAAATGGCTACAACGACAAAGAGCTGGATGGGGCCGTGCCTGGAAGAAACACCCCTTCCTCCTTTGCTGTCACAGGGCTGTCACAGGGGACAGACAGTGCGGGGACGAGTCCTGGCTCAGCAAAGCCACACCCGCGTGCTGTACACCCACACAAGTCCCTCCACACACCACTGGCGCGCAGGTGGGATGCAGGAACAGCAAGCAGGGAGTGGGGGCAGTGGGCTCCAGAGCTGCCCTGTCTGACTGAGCTCTTTGGCTCCACAGCCCAGGCCTCCCCAGGGAAAGCGAGGCTGGCTGCACGCCGCCACCAGGACACGGACACCATCATAAAGTGCTAATATGGGAAACAGGGCAGGCAATGCAAACATCACAGCCCCTCTGCCACAGGGGGCCGGGAGCTCTCAGGCAGGAGGGGAGCGGCCACAGAGCTACAAGAGGCCAGCAACAGGCAAAGAGGCACGTACCACCCAGCCCACAGGGACACAGGACACAGCCCCCACCCAGCCAAGGGCTTGTCATTCCTCTGCCTCGGGAGACAGCAAGGTTTCATTGATCCAAACATCAGGGGCAGCCTTGGGAATTTTGCTATTCTGCTATTTACTTCCAGACGCAGGCCAGGTTTGCAAGCAAGACATCTTTGTAAAGCTCAGACAAACAAGGGGGATGCAGGCAGGTACCCAAGGCCTTTAGCCCTGGGTATGGCCTCTACTCTGTAGTCACTACTGAGCACAGGTAACAACACTGCTCATGGGAATCAGCTGCACAAGGTGCCTAATCCCACTACGGGGTGAGCCAGACCTGGGGGGAGTGTGGATAGGGCTGGCAGGAGACAGCTGTAAATACCAATTTTTTCACAAGAATTGCATTTAGCCACTCTCAAGCATGTTTTGAAGTGTATTTTAACCAGCTCTCTCCACAGCCCTGCACTGGGAGTGCAAGGGGCAGCAGGAATTGATTTGCCAGGAGTGTTGAAAGGATGGAGCTGGGCATAACATAAAAGGAAAGGCATTTTAGTCTTGCTGTATGTCATTAACTGAGCAAACAAAGAACATAATAGCACCATGTGTGTTTGTAGGATGGCCAAGGCCTTTCAGTGTGAGGAGGATGTCGGAGGCAGGACCCTGCACACTCGATGCCAGAAACACAGGGGGATGCCCTGCCATGGGGGATGGCTGTGGATGCTCCTTCCTCCTGTCGGCAGTTTGTCCTGCTGCCATCGCTGCCACAGCCCCGGATGCACACCCAGCTCTGACGTTTCCAGCAATATTTGGTGGTCTACAGGCCCACTGAAGACCCACCTCCCCACTTGCAGGTTATGGTACACAGAGCATTTACAAATACCAGTGCAAAAAACCAGGAATAACACCCCAAATACCACAAGAGCTCAGCAGAGGCATCATCTGCTCTGTTCCTGCTGCTCAGAGTGTCTGGACACTCGCCTTGACCTCGGCGCTGTGGGGCACCTGTGCTGGGAGCTCTCTGTTCCCCTCCGAGGGAGCACTGGCAGCCAGGGCCAAGGGGTTCCGGCTAATCACCAGGTCCAGCTTATCTCCAGCCTCTGAAATCAAGGGAACGGCCAGACAGCAGTCAAAGTCTCTCGTTCGGATGCGGTTTACCTGCCAGGATGGATTTAGGACATACCATGGGAAGGAATAACAGAAAGATCATGTTTGTTAGTCAGCAAATGCAAGATTAGTGCTAAACCCCAGCTGGAAAAAATACACAACTCTTGGGGGTCCCTGATTCCAGGCTCACAATGGGGAAGAGCAGAATCACCCCTTCAGAATGAACATCCATGCTTATCTGAGGAACAATGCAGTAACTGATAGAGGAAGGCGGGAAAAGTCTGGACCAGGAATGAACCCTGACCCTCAGTGCTTGGGCCAGTATTACAAGTGTTAAACACTGCAAGACCCAAAACCAGTTCTCGTGCTCAAGCCTGTAAAAAAAAATGTTGCCATTTTCCATTAATTTTTTGCCATAATGGCTTTTACTGGCCTTAAATTTGTGGTGCCAAGTATCCAGCACATAGAAAACAAATAAAAGCCTGAGGCTTCTGGCAACCACTTTCCAGCTCAGCCAGAGGTAAACCCAGACTATACCAAACAGTTTCTCCTTCCCCTCTCCCCATTTATATCCTTCATTTCACAGGAGTCTGGATGCATTTCATGTGGGCTCAGGAGACAGCTGCAAATTGTCTCTGTAGGATCCAACAGTGAAAGCAGTTACTGCTGGGTATTGCAGACCTTCAAGCACATTTCTAGGCTGGATCATCTGGAGAAACCACCCCAGCTCTCTCACCTACAGCTACTAGAACACTTGGGCTTGGTACCATGACGGCTCTGGGACAGAGCAGACTGGCAAAGGGCACAGGGATGGGAAGTGGGGAAGGGGAAAAGGAATTTCCCATACAGCTTTGGAGTGAACATAACCTCTGGTGCCAGGTGTTGCTTCGTTCTTTGGGTAAGGCCTGAGTATTTGGCTCCATACAACCCTTCCATCCCAAGCCCCTTCCCAGAATTAATGCATGCCCACAGTGCTGGGTCTGTGAAAGCAGCAGTGCTCCCCCACCCTGGCCAGTGTCCACGCAGAGACCACAGTACTGCCCTTTACAGCAGAGGGACAATTTCTAGCCCACTTGTGGATAAGGAGAGATAAACCACAAGCTTGCTCTGCCCCTGCTCTGTGCCAGCCAGGCAGCTCCAGTGCAGAAGTGCCACTAGTGCAATGCCATGCTCCAGTTGATCCATGCAGCCAACAGGTGGAGGGTCTGTGACAGCAGGGACGAGGTGTTTCGCTGGCGTTCAGGCACATCATTGTGCCCACAATCAGCAGCACTGTGCAGCATCCTCAGCAATGCATCTCTGCACTTCTTCAGGGGAGTCACCCCTAGCACGTCTGCAACCCCTCATGCCCAGCTCCACATGTCAACGTGGTGGCAGTCGCCTCATGTGTTTGTAGGTGTGAGCTGTGGGGCACAGCGCGTGCAGAAAGGGTGTCCAAAGTCTCCATGGTGCTCTGGTTAGGATTTTGGGCACACCTCCCAGAGCACTTGGCACTCGCAAAAAGCGGCACATCCAACACTGAACAGAAAGGCAGCCCAGAACCTAATTAGCTTCTTGTTCATTCTTGCACCATCTTTTATTTGAAGCCGAGAAGGAATAATTGTATAGCAGCCAACTGGCTAGAGACCATAACAAGCTTAAACAAGGTTCCCCACAGTGCTGCCAGTCCTCCAGTTACCTGATGTACATAAAGTATTGGCTCTAATCCGACTGCTAAGAACCCCCACCTAGAAATTAGGAAAACTAAACATCTGAGTGTTTCCAAATATGGTCACAATATCTGCATTTCCAAATGGTAGCAATTTTTCCACAGAGGTTGCATTTCCTTCAGTTGCTGTTTGAGTTGCCTCAAAGCTAAAATAGTTGGTTTTCATCCACACAGAGCTTCTCTCCAATCTCCAAAACTCATCAGGCTTTTTCTGTTCCTCTGGTAGTCGATATGCCCAGGGCACATGTATTACAGACTGTGCTTTTGACCAGAGTTTTTATTCTGTTTCTGCATCAGCTATTTCAGATGAAGCATTTTTCAAAGAAAAATATCCATTAAAAATACCTTGCTTGAAGGATGTGTTTCCTAGAAAACTTTTCTAGTTGTCAAAAGCATGCACAGAACTTCATGAACGTCACTTAATTCCACAAGGGGCTTCACAGGAACACATATTGGTCAATACAGTCTGGTTCATCCAAAAACTAGGAGTAGGATTGAAGGTGAGGAAAGGAAGCAACACAGCTTTTTGCTTGTTTTGAGCTGTCCAAGCTCAAAAAGGCCAGTGCCAGAACAGGCTGTGCCTTGGACCAGTGTAACCTAGGAGTACCACCGGGGGTACCACCTGAAGGTACTACCTAGTGATTTCTTATTATAAAACACAGGTCCCATTGAGTGTTGGTGGCTAAGAGCTCACCTAGTTGACTAACTATTACCTTTCATTAAAGTTAGTGCTGCCATGGATGGGTCTCACTTCTCTCTTCCTCTCAGCCACTCATTCACTCCGTCCCAGCCTCCAGAACTGCATTTTGCATTTATTACCTGAAGCACTCTGTCATATGGCTTGAGGCCACACTGATCTGCTGGCCCATCCGGACGGACCATATTTACATAGACACCTTTTTCTAACAGGCCATCCGACAAACTGAATCCAAAGTCTTGACTCTCCGGGTCTTTCTGGAGTGTCATCTGGAGAGGCAGAAAGAGAGGAAGGAGGTTTCAATGCAGCAGAGTAAGGAGGTGATGTACAGGGTTGCCGGGATGGGAGCAGCATGAGTAATGAGTGCAGACCTACAGTAATTCTGCTCTGGGTCTCCTGGGCATGTTTTTCTCAGCCTGGGCAGATAACACAGACTGAGCCTTATTTACCTGACACTATCATCACAGGAGAATTGCTTTGGTGACTGGCATAAAACCAAGCCCATGACAGCCCCTTACTCTTGGATGTGGAAGGAAACGCAGGCAGTGGGATACAGACAGCACTCATGTTTCACCCAAAGAGCAGCAAACAAGTGTTTTTAATAGAGCATTGCCTTCCCTGCCTCAGGTTATGCTGTGTATCCTCTGCGTGTGCCAGACCAGCACACGAAAAATCAATATGTTTACTGGGAATTTTTAATGCAGTGAGTCAAATGTGAAGACAACTCATTTTTAATACATCACTCAGCAGGACCATCTAGAATTTTCCATATTATTTACAAGTTATCTTCAGAAAATTCATATCAATAGGTGCTGACACTCTGAGGAAAAGAAATGGGCAACTTCATCATCCTTCCCTTGGGCATGTCATGCTTTGGCCTTTGTCCAAAGGAAGTGTGTCTTACATGGGGTAACACTGGGAACCAGGGACAACTGATTCCCCAAGGCTACCAAAACCTCCCCTTGCCTCCCACGAGCTGGGAGTGAATCTCTGCCATGGCTCACACTCCATGACTGTGCTCCAGGCTGGGTGAGCCTCATGGATCTGTGGTCCTGGGGAAGGACAATGCTCAGGAGGACACACAGGAGCATTCCACCTGGCCTCAACCTCATTTCCAAACACAGCCAACACCAGATGCTCCAGCAGAATGAAGAGTCACCCTATAACATGCCTAATTACACAGCTTTCCTCCTTCAGTACTAAGGAGTTTTATTTAAAGACACATTTGCCATGCCCTGAAGGGCAAAAGCAGATCAAACATTAAAAAGTTGTTTTTTCCACCTAGTATAACTGCAGGATTCATTCTGAAGTCACATTAGGAAAGAAAAAGGCAATCAAATTTTTGAAACCTCTCCAGCTCCCTTCCCTGCTTGCATTCTACATCAGCAGCTCCTACAATAAATTACTTTTCCTAATTACCATTGCCTTGCACAATGGTTAAACTGGCTACATTCAGCTGGATGCTGAAATCAAACCAGTATCCCACCACTGAAGTGGAATGGAAGCAGAGGGAAGTAAGTTGTTTTTTATTTGAGAAGTGGCCTACTAAATGGAGTGCACCACAGGAAAAGAGCTGATGGGTCTCCAGGGGGCCATACTTTGAGCTCTCTCACTTTTATCTGTAGCACCAATTAACAAACTCCAAAACACAAGGACCTGGAAACCTTATATATAAAGAGAAAGAGCAAAGCCCAGGTTTAAACCCTGCTGAATGATGGTAGCTAAATCCCATTACTCTTCTGAAGGGGCTCCTTCATCTTAATCTGACCTTCTGCAAACCTTTGCTGAAGACTTTGGTGAGGGCCAGCTTTAACAAGGACCAATTTCTGGGGTGTCCCTCTGAGCAAAGCAGATTTTTTATGAGGTTGCAAAGGTTCTACAGCTTTAACCATTGAGGTACTGCAGTGCCACAGTTACACCCACCCTTGGTGACACAAACCTTGTGAAACTCAAGGGGGGTCGGGGACATGATTTCCTGCATCTCCTTCTCTATCTTCTTCATGTCCAGGTTCCTCTCGTTCTTCTTGGCAGGGGAGCTGCTGCCCTCAGTCTGTCCGTCGGTGCAGCTGGAGTTGGCTTTCCTCAGTGGGCTCATTCCCGCGGGGTTGACAGAGTCCAGGAGCAGCTTGCTGCCCTCCAAGCCCAGGTTGTGCACGCTCCCTGTCATGATGGATGCCTGCAGGGCGAGGGCATAACGTCACTCTGCTGAGTCAGCAGCAGGAAGAGATGGAACACGCGGTCACTAAAGCGCCACGGACAACACGGCGGCACCACTGCTCTCATTAATCAGAAAATAAGTACCAAGAAGCTCTTCCTGCTGGCTGTAAGAGCCATTCCCAGACCTCAGGAACCTGCTTCCAGGTCTATGGCTGAGCCACTTCGTGCTCTCCACCCCCACCCCAACAGGCAGCTTCATCTCAGAAGAAAGCATTTGTGAAGCACTGCCTTATTTTACCATGACCCCTTCTACACCAGCTGGGCCAGGCAGGCTTCATCTTGTGCGTGAACCATGTTGAGTCAAGGAGGATGAATATACCATCCTCAGGGAGCTTCCAGAGGAACCAGTGTCTGCCTGGTTCTCCAGCCTACCTCTGCAGGCTGCAGCTCCTCTCCAGCATCACACAGTGCTGGCAATGGCCCAGGGAAGTCAATGCCTTGGACTCCACCAAGGCCAATTCAGCACAAAAATTAGGATTTTATCTGTCAGCAAATAGGAGCTGTCACTGAGCAAAATTGAGTTAAAAATACGAAATTAAGTAGTATTTAAGCCTGGTCATCCTTGATAGCATCCATTAAAAGATGCCCCTAAGTAGATTCGACTCCATTTGGCAATGCTTTTCACTAATGAGATTATGTTCATCAAAGCTAACCAAGGAGTCAAGAATCCAGTCTGTGGAACCTCAGCTGGCTCCAGGTCATAGAGTCCATTTAAACAGCGTAATGAAACCTGTAATTTCAAAGTTCAAGTTCAAAGGGTCTGCAGTGCCAATAAATGTCAAAAGGTAGAAGAAATGAAAGGAAAGGTATGGAGCAGACAGCAAAATTCTTCAACACTAAATGTGGCAAGTCAAAGAGCAATTGCTCCTGTGCACAGGGGAAATATCATCCAACTAAATCTCTAATCAAGACCCACCAGCTCTTTGCTCCAAGGTGGAACAAAGGCAAATAAAGTGAATTATGGTGGCAGTAGGAAAATGCCAGCACTACCCATGTTATCCTGAAAACGGTTGGATAAAATACAGAAAACCTTTCATCTTTGCACTCTTCAGGTCTTCACACATGACTTGATCAGCTCAAGTTTGGGCAAAACTCAAATACCTGTTATGTGGAAGGACACTGACTTACCACATACTTGAAAGGCAGACTAACAAACAACAGCACAGCCAGCCAGGGTACATTTGGTCACTGCCCTCAGGTAGCCTCAGCCCCCAGGATGTTGTGCTGAGCTGTCCCAGCACCAGCACTGCAGAGCCAGGGAGAACAGAAAGGTCCATGCCACTGCCCTCTGCCACAGGCTGCAAATAACCTGCAACCAACCAGGACCTAACAGCATTGGACTCCATCTTCACAGCATTTTAATCCTCCTTGCACCATCACAAGCAATTTCCTAAAGTTTTTTCCATAAGCTTTAGGTTTAGTGCAAGCAGCAAAAAGGGCAATTCCAGACTTCTCCAGCCTGTGGCTGCTCTGCATTATTTTTCCCATGTCTTGGCTGCCCTCAAAGCAAAGCAGAGATACACTCTTTACTGGGAAAAGCCTGTTTCTTCCCATGCTCATAGCCAGGAATTGGATTCCCACTGTGTGCAAACCTGTTTCTATGCTATCATGGGTCACCTTGCATGACTCCTTATTTAAAAGCGAAGCATGAAGGGCCAATTTTTTTTAAAAACACAAACTAATCAAATCTCTGACTGTCATAAAATCACAGGAGGCTGAGTGTCGGGGCTAAGAAAGCCGCAATACAGCAAAGGCCCCAATGAGCACTGCACATCCCACAGCACACTTCACAAAGGCTGAGCACATGGAGAAGGAGGAATGGATCAGTAGTATTTTGGATTTGATAAAAGGGGAGTTGTAGCCAACAGATTCCTGCTAAAAACAGACCACTTCCCTTGGTCCTCAAAACTTTCAAAATATTCTAGAAAACGTGCATAATACACAGAAACCCTGGAGGTGCTCATCTTTCAGTAAGATTCTTTTACGTGTTTAAAAAGATTTCTATAACTGTCAAAGCTCCAAACAGCATAAAACAGCAATTGCACCACAGATCCCTGGAAAACAAGCAAGAGTCCAACAAATCTTGTCTTTCACATTTAGATACCAGCAGAAAAGAAATATTTATGCATCATTTTAGAGAGGTACATTCTCTTAAGCAGTCAACAACTGCTGTTCAGAAAAGTTTGAGAACAGCTGCCTCAACTTGTTTCTAAATGCATTCAGATCCAGGAAATAAGTGATCAAGGGAAAAAGTTATAGTCTGGGAGGGCTGGGGATTTGGGATTTTGAGTGTGTCATGGGGTTTTTTAAGTCAGCATTTTCTTAAGCAGTTAAGACAATAAAAACAGCATTCCATGCTTCAGCACAATAAATTTAATTGAGATTTCCTCCTCCACTTATAGTTGCTAAGGATCAAGGAGGAAAGGACAATCAGCAAGTCCCTTGTCACAATACAAAGCAAAACAGGACTTTCCTCTTCGACCTTCAGTTAGTCAGATGTTGCCTTTTTTTCTCTGAAGCCTCCGCAATATGCAACTGTACATAAAACCAGTCCCACTGGGAGTGATGGAGGGCATGACCCAGAGAGTTCTCCCCAGACCTCTGCACCTGGAGGGCACAGGGAGAGATGATCTTACGGGGTTCTCCTCCTTCGTTCAGGCTGTGGGAGCTGAACTAGGGAAGGGAGCAGCACAGGCCCCATCCTGCCAGGCAGATTTGCTTCCTGCTGCTCACAGTCTCAAGAGGGCCCTTTATTTGCATCCCATGACTCAGAAATCCAGGCTCGTCATCCTATAACCGGACACAATAACATGACCTCCAAAGCGTTTTGGAGAAAGAAAAGAGAAAGTGGTTTGTGAAGAGAGGAAACACCTTTATTTCTGCAGGAAGCAATTACTTTCTCAGATTTTTCCATGGGGAAGGCTGGCTGAAAAGCTTCCAATTACCTATTTCACTAAAACAGTTTCCGGCAGAGTGACAGCTGAATGCAAGGTACGTGTGCCTGTCAGCACTTGAGGCAAGCCAAGGCTTCAGTCCCAGCAGGAGTCTGTGGGGCTCCTTTTGCTTGGCCTTCAAGCACTTTGGACAGAACTATCTTTCCAAGCAGAGGGTTTACCACTGGATAGGGAAGACTTGCCAACAGTCACGTGAAGATAATTGGCCAGCAACGGTTCGTGAAAAGGGCGTGGAGTTCCTGGCAGGCAAGACATGGGCTCAGGGAAAGAGCACACGCCGGCAGCTGTCGGCTCATTAGAGGCAGAGTTATCCATTAGCACAAAGCCTGACAGGAATTAAACCCAAACCCTTCTTCACACCACCACCACCTCAGGGATGCTATGGGCAAGTAACATCTGGGGAAATGGTCTAACATTTATGGAAAGAGCAAAACAGGTCAGCAACAAATTCAGAAAGTGATTTACCTCAATCTCCCTCAAAAGTTCAGACTGGCCGCATGTTTCCAAATCCTCCAAAGCTTCTCCAAAAACACGCCAAAAATTGTCCTCATGAGTGGTCTCAAGGCCATTTTGGCGGTTGGGGTATCTGTTGTAACGTAGGAACCAAATATTGTCAGCACTCTTCTGCAGCAGGGTGAAAGCTGCAAGGCTACAGCAAGTGTCTCACCAGTAAAAGCAGACTTGAAGAGTCTTCATATACAAAAGCAAACAATATGAACTTTTCAAACAAGAGTCCACATACGAGACCTCCATGCATTTACTAACGGGGCAAGTGTCCTTCAAAGGAAGCATTAAGTTGGTGTAGTAATGTCAAAGTTCAAAGGGTAAATTAAAAAGTGCCTGCAGGAAGATTGTAGGTTTAGGAAGACCTTTTGGTGAAATAGAGAAGTGAAAGAAAAAAGGATGCATTATGGGTAAACCAGGAGCCTCAGAGACTGTTAGTACAAAGGCTGATGGGATAGAGCTCAGATCTGAGACACAGAACACCTGAGAAGAGAGAGAAAAACACAGAGGGTAACAGACATGGTGAGAAAATGATAAATACATTAGGTCTCTATGAGAGTAAATAATGCAAGATGTATATAAAAATGACTGCCCTGGGCTGGACAAGCAAACATACACTACAGCCAGCAGTATCAACAGTGTCATGTACAACCCATACAAACCCAGTTTCATTTGCTTTGGGATGGCCAGGGAACTGAGCTGTTACTTTCAGGAGGTCTCTCTTTTTTTTCCTGTATAGCAGTCTTGGCACTTAGAGCTGTGTAAAGTTTGCCACCAGTTCTGTCTACAACAGAGAGTAAGGTTAGAGAGAACCTCTCTCAAGCTAGTACAAACACACGTTAACGTGACCACCGTGTGCTGGGGGTTCTGCAATTCCCCATCTTGGCAGTTGCAGCACTTTTTATCTCTGACCACAAGCCAGGGTCAATTCTCATATCTCTAAATCAAACAGCAATTAAACATGGTGAAATCCTCTGAACAAAAGAGCAGGTGATGCTGGACACTGCTTACTGCACACCAGACTGCAAAACTCAGACCACCAGTGCTCTGTTTAACAGGAGCGTCTTGAAGGAAAATCTCTGTGGTGTTAAATCAAGATCACAATAAACCCACTAATGAGTCATGGGAAGAGCCCCAAGGGGACAGTGATACTGGAGCAGCCCTAATGCATCTTATACATATCTTATAAGGAGCTGCACGGATGATGCTCCAGCTCTGCACCATGTGGTAGTACCTTGCATGGTTTAATGGTCTTCAGCTCCACAGACAGGAAGGGACACTCATTCACCAGAGCCACTCAGCAAAGTTAAAACATTTTACTTGAGTACATCTCACAGAGAGCTTGGCCTTCATTAAATATATGATGACCCCTTGGTCTTTCCAGATGTTTAATGACTGCAAAGTCTTTAGCACACACTTTTCCTTTGATCCACTGGTTTAAATGGGAGTCTGTAGCAGGCAGAAACTCACTCACACACCCTTTTGCTCCTTGTGGGATCATGGACTTCCTGAAGAAAGCAGTACATGACATAGCTTATTGTATTTTAAATTCACCCCCTATCTTTCATCAGATTTTAAAGGACAGTAGCCTTTATGCCAGGCAGAAAGGTCAAATAAACACCCAGCAAGATTTTATAAAAACAAACGAAAATTTCCCCCAAAAAGGAATTTTTTGATTTTTTCCCCTTACTCATTTCCTTCCTCTGCTCCCAGGCTCCCAAAGAGGCAAATGTCCCTTCTAGCTACCACTTCTGCCTCTCAGAGCAGCAATACACAAACACATCCAAGACACAGATGAATCAGAATGGGCTCCCACATCACTGGGTCAGCAGGTTCTTCCAGGCTAAAGGCTGTCAGGGTTTGTTTTTCTCTCTAATAAAGAGGGCTCAGCAGCATGAACCATCTCACTTGCACTTTGACATCAGGGCTCGGAGTCCTCATTAGGGACACGGGGGTTTTGAGGGCTCAGATTTGCCAACTGCAGCTGCCAGCAGCCTCGCCAGGAGGGATCAGTGACCTCTGTGAGCTGGCTCTCGCTGAGAGGCAAAACAAGAACAAAGTCTCCAGCACTGCCAGCCTTCCTGCCAGCTTGATCATCTTTAAATAGGTGGAAATGGCCATGAGATGTTCTAAGGGTTTTGTTTGGACAAACAAAAGTTAAGGAAAAAAAATAGGAGAAAAAAGAACCGACAGTAACAACACAACACACACAACTGTGGGGACTCTGGAGGATGTCAAGGGGAGGGAAGCTTTGAAGCAATGGGGCTTTTCCATCATGTGTGGCTCAGTGAGGGGCAGCCTGCGGCCAAGGCAGACCCAGCAGGATTTTCACCCAAAGCACAGGGCAGCTGCAGCCACCTCCCTGGCCTCAGGAGGTGTTACAGCATTTTCCCCATGCTGGCTGAGTTGGGGAATTCATTTGACCATGTTCACTCAGTGTAGCTTTGTCTGAGGTGTTGGAAGGGCCAAAGTGTGATGGAGAGAGAATCCAGCCACAGTTTTGGTAGATTTTAACATGGATATGCAACCTCACACTGGTCCTCCAAGAGTTTGGTTGGCCTCTTTCGCCTTGTGGCACTGAGCTGTTGTGAAGCTGCATCCTTACTCAAAAAAGTCTGGCCAACACATATAGGGACAGCCCTGACCACATTTATTTATTACACCTAAACTACAAAAATACTGCAGCCTTTACATGGTAGGAGTAAGAAACACGGTAGAACCTGTGGTCCACACAGCTGAGACCACCCTAACTCCAGACACAAAATGTCACCTGGCCATGGCAGAGCCGTCACAGAGCTACACTCAGGGTAACCTGGCAATGTGGAGGTGGCCCAACACAGCCAGTGTACCACCAGTATCCTTCCCCATGGCTGCCTGATGCCAAGTGGGACACTGCTGGCCACTCCATCACATTCCCATGCCCCCCTGTCCCTATGCCTTTACACTCATACTTCTGAACACCTCCCTGCCTCCTCCCACCTCTCCGTACCTGCTGGGCTTGTCCCAGTCATCTTCACTGAAGCTTCCATCCATGTAGGGGTAGTTTTTCCTGGGGTCTGCTGGAGGGGTGCTGCTCTTTTGCCTGCTGTGTCTCCACTCATGTGGATGGAGGGCTATGCCAGCAGCCTGGGGTATGTATGTACCTAGGGAAGGCAAGGAGTGGAGGAAGAGAGAGGGCAATAACTGGTCAGAAACCCCAAATGGACTAGGACACACAGAGAGCCTCCTCCCTAGGTCCCAAAAGTGAGGCCACATGGACTGTACACTTCCCATCTCAGTCATCCAAAAGCAGTTCTTCCAGTCTCTTCTAGCTTTAACCAAAGCAGCTTCTCAACATGTTGACATGGGATGCCCCATTTCTCCTTTTCTCCCCTACTTCTCAGTAGTTTTATGGTGTGGGTCTGGGATCCACAGACCTGGGAATACACATAGCCATAGATGCAGATCCTGCCTCCAGCCAGTGCCAGCTGTGGTTAATAGCTCCTGTTTCCACACCAAACCCAGCAGAAATTATGTTGATGAATCAGTCACCTTTAAATACAAGTTCTTCAAAGGGCAAAGGGAAGATCCTGACAAGCTTTCCTCTGCAGCTGTAATGAGGAAGAGTCAGCTCTTATCCTAAGAGTCAGTTCTCTCAGAATTCACATGCCTTTGGGATCAGCTGGTGCAGGTACAAGAGGCTGCTTCAGGGACATGTGTGTGAAAGGCAAGGAACAGGATGAAAAACTCTGCTGGCTTGAGAGCAGAGGAGGCTCATCTATATCACATTTGACAGGAGATCAATACAGACTGTTAGTATGAAATCAGACAAGTTTCACTACATCTGCCCCCATGGACTTTTCCATACTGCAGTGTCTTACTCCAGAGATGAAAATCCATCACTACCAAGTCACAAGATCCTCAAGTCTCATGAGAAGACACCTAAACAGAAAACTTCCAAAATGGACCATTCCTCAGCAGTGTCAGTGACATCTGCAGTAAAAATAAATCTCCTGAGTCCCCTGCCCACCTCCTACTGCCCATTCAGTGTTTCAGAGAAATCCTCAGAGCCAAGAAACACCATACGCTCCCACCACACACTGTGCTGAGCAAACAGGAAGAAGTAATGGAAAAATATGTAATCAAGGGAGACTTGACATCCTAAACAGCTAAGAGCACTGGAAATACCCAAAGACAATGCCAACACTTTCTCTGAAAATGCCAAGTCCTGTTATTTCATTTAACTGATTGTTTCCTCTGTGTGTTTTTAAAGGTTAGACTTCTCTGGAGAAAGCCCCAGGGAAATTGCTTGCCAAGATCTTACAGCAGTGGGAAGCACTCACTGCCTGCCAGAGCAGGACAAGGGCCCTGGATACAGGCGCCTGCAGTGGGTGGGCAGCAGCTCTTGGCTGGGCACAGGGGCACGTGTCCAGAGCAGTCACTTGGCATCATTATAGATTCACCTCCTCCTTCCAGAGAGCAGGGCTGGATCCCTGGGATTCAGAGCCACCTGGTGGCATGTTCCCACCAGGGCCAGCACATCTTCCCTGCCAAAATCCTTCCTTGAACCATCTCCTACTGCTGTGGATGAACCTAAAACCCTACAAGACTGCAAAACCTGATCTATAGTTCCCTGTTTGGGGTGTAACCCCCAATCTCGAGGCTCTTTGATTCCCAGGTTTCCCTGCACCCTGTCTTCCATGCCCATTCCATGGGCAATCCTCCATGCCCCTCTGCCTACCTTCCAGCACCTCCCTTCCCAGCAGCACTACTGCACCACCATGCAGCCAAATGCAATTACCAGGGAAGACAAGAGAGCCCCTGAAGCAAAGTTGCAGTGTGTGGATCTTGGGCAACTTGGCACCAGCCCCACTCCCTGGGGCGCTGTGCTCAATTACTTGTTCTCAATTTACCGGCAAAGCAATCACTTCCCAATGTCCAACTTGTGTTAACATTCAATTAGATGGAGAAGGATTGCAGCATTATGAAGGCCATGGGATTCCTCCTTAATGAAGCCTCCAGTCCCAACTGTGCTCCCAAATTAAGACTTCAGATGTACAGAGGCTAAAGGAAGACACAGGGATGGGGACAGAGACACCACAGGAGTGCTGTCCTTTGAACTCAGCCAGAGTGCAGTGAGCACAGCACACTCTCACTTAGCAGCAGCACCCTGTAGCATCCCTCCCTGTTTTCACATTCTGTTCTGGACAGGAGTCTTTCCACCAGTTTCCTGCTGCACGTTGATTCAGGATTTTGGTTTGTTTCAACACGGGCTAATGCTAGCTTACATCACTAAATCTGAACTGGTATAACTATTTTCCAGGGCTTTTCTCCAAGTAAAAATACATTCCCATGACTAGAGTATCCTCCATTTCAGTTCCACATCTGCTAGAAGCTACAGCTGAGTAAACCTGACCTCAAAGACATGTGTTCATTTGATCACTCACTAGAGTGTTAGAGATACTTTCTTGTAGTATTACCTTAATTATTTTGTTAAGCAAGTGCTTCTAGTCACAAGACATTCTTGTGGATTTTAAAACATCCTGAAGAGGATTATTATGTCCTAAAAGGCCTCTCTGGAGAAATAAAAGTAAGCTATGGACCAAATACTCTGTAAAACATATGGCCAGTGAATACTGTCTCTGATTATGCGAATTATAAAGTGCTGTAATGGTTTTGGAAATGATGAGAACAGTATGATGCCATATAAGCCAGAACAAATGTGCCAATAAAAGCCTAAACAGATACACCAACTCAAAGCACCACATGAGCGCATTCTAAAATATATTTTGTCCCTTGCTGGAAGCAAGAGACCATACAAATGTGGTCAGGCCACAGGATTTGGCTCATGTTTGGAGACAAGACTCAGACATAGCAAAGACCCCTAAGAAAACACAACCCTGGCTTACCTTGGCTTCCATATCCAGCATCAATGGCAGAACCATCCCAGGACTCCACAGTATTGTCCACACTTGGAATTGTGGTGGAGTATATCTCAGACAGCTTGCTAGTTTTCTGGGAGTCTGTCAGCTCATCTTCTGGGTCGCTTACTTCGTTTATGCTCCCCGACTTCTTGGGGTAGGATTCTGCAACCAGAACATCCTGCTTTAGCAGGCACGAAGAGCAAGCCTCAGGGAAAAGCTTATGCTGACATGGGAGCAAGCCCAGGTACTGTAAGGCTTTAAAGTACCTCTTTAGCTCTTCAAAAGTAGCTGAGAAAGGCATGTGCAATGAAGCTGAAAGGATTTAATGCATTACTCTTATCTCAAGCTGAATCAAGAAAAAATGCCTTTCTGAGTTTTTAGCACATGGAATACAAGGAGCAGCCATGGGGATTTGAGGATTACCACACATGAGAGAGTTGGGACCTAATCTCAATTCACAAGCACATCTTCCTGTACATTTGGAAGCTTCGGCCAAAGAGCCCTGCCCAGAGAAGTGTTGGCTCCTGCAAGCAATACCCTGTAGCTTCTCTGGACTCAGAGGACCTCCTTTATACTCAGAGCAGCACCACAGTAGGTGCAGGCTGCAAACTTGGCTACAAACAGATGTTTTAATTAGACTCCAATGACAACCACCACCGCTGAAGTTATAGCCCTCTTCCACGACTGTACAACCTCGTAAGAACTCAAAGCTAATCACCACCTCTCCAGAGCCTCTCATGCATGTGACAACAGTGGAATTCCTGGGTGTGGTATTTTGAGGCTGAATTTCCCCTGATCAGTGATCAGAAAATGGGAGCTTGAATGTGAATGATGAAGCTCAGACCTTCGCTTTCATTATTTTAGTGCTAACAGGCCTTTATTATCATTATATCAAATTTCCTTTCAGGCAAAACCTATGCAAAGAATGGTTTCTCAGCACAAGCACTTCTTTGTACTGAATATTTTAAAGTCCTTGCTGATTAGATATCTTGTTAGCCATACACACCCTGGATCTCTGACCTGAGGGATAAAAAGCCCTCTGAAAGTCTGCATTTGTCAATGAGGACAGATTATTTTACCAAACAAAGCCCGGTGTCCTGAAAGTCCCTATTTTCCAAGCCTTCAGAAGATTGTTCGCCATGATTAACTCAAGACTACCTTGAAATTTCAATTACACCTGCTTCATTCTCAGAATGATTAATGAGTTTCCAACAGGCACTTGCATGTCAATTATTTCACCAAGTGGCTGTGACAATGCTAAGTGTCAGCAGGGGGAAAAAAAGAGCATTTCAGACCAAAGACCAAGACATTTGGCTACAGGGGAAGAGACTGGGGCTTCTTGGAGAGGAATCAACTCCCCAGTTCTATCTCTGTTTGTCATGTCCCTTCTCCCTTGCCAGCCTTCATCCATTTGTAAAACAGGTGCATTGCCACAGATCTGCAAACTGCTTTGAGGTCTACAGAGGTTCTATATTTAAGAGTGATGTCACTTTTTCAGATGCAGAACAGGCATCCCAAAGGCTACATTTGCTTAGAAAAGGATTTTCTTGATTTCTTCTAATTCCCACTGCACTGTGGGCCACTGGCTGGGTAAGTCCAGCCAAATCTACAAATTGCAGAAGCATCACAACGAAAAAAAAAGGAAAATACTGGGAGTAGGAGAGACTGGAATGAAGCCAGGCACCTGGTATTTTCTGAATTTAATGAAAAAGCCTCTGTTTGGCTGTGGTCATGAAATCAGGGAGAAAAGTTTGCATGATCCCTCTTTTTTTCCAATCACTCTTCTGTCCCCAAAAAATAGTGACCCGCCAGTACTAAGTATGCTTCTGCTTTTTTATACTATGTCAACAACAGCTTCAAAGCCACAGGGAGTTTGGCAGGGAAACCAGAAGGGGATCCCTAGAATGAGGTTAGATGCTTTGAAAGATGATCTTAGAACCCCAAGCCAGGAAAAGAGGTGTAACAGATCTATTGCCAATTGTTTTCAAAAAGTTGAATTAAAGATTTGGGGGGGAGG
>VWZV01014515.1:0-89777 GCA_013397155.1 Irena cyanogastra | reverse complement strand
AACTCAGACTCTCCTTACTCATTTAGCGGGGTCATATTCTAAAAAAATCCCACATTATTCTACTTCTAAAAGTAACTTCTGCTTCACTTCTGTGTGAAATACCAACACAGACAGAGAATGGCAACAACAGTACAAGGTGCCAATCTGAATAAAGAATTATTATTGCCAATAAACCTACTGTTTCATCTCTTCCCACCACCACAGAGAGGTTTTGGGTTGCCTTTTTTTCATCTGTGCATCTGAATTTCAAGAAACACACATTTTCCCACTGTGCCCAGCCGTGCCCATGACCACACTGCCCCATCTCACCTTCCACAACAGGACAGAAACCCCCAAGCAGTGCCTGCTCCATGGCCCAGGGTCCCTGCTGGGGTGAAGCTTCCCCCTCCCCACCCCAGCTCCTCAACTCACTCTCTGTCTGCTTCTTGATCTTGAGGGTGACGGTCTCTCCTGCCATCTGCAGCAGGTGAATGGCCTCGCTCAGCGGTTTGCCCTTGAGGCTCACGTTGTTGATCGCTAAGATCCGGTCCCCGACGTGGATGGCTCCGGTTCTGGAGGGAAAAGGCACTGTCAGAAACTCCAGAGAAGCAACTCCTCTGGAGGACAGCACACTCGGCTCTCGCTTGAAGCAATTAACTCTCAGCACTTTGAAGTATGTCTTTGTTTCCTCTTGGTACACTCTATAGCTGTAACTTCCTCTTCACCACATACCAGGAATCTGGGTCCTGCCCAGCTTCCATGTGCACAGACATACAAATACACATGACCTCCTCAAATCCCAGGCCCCTCAAGAACTGGGAATGCAGACCAGCTTAGAGACAAAACACTTCAATGCAATGGGGTTAAAATCACAGGCATTTTCAGTATGTGGAGTCCAACACAGTCATCAAACTTGGAACTGAAGGACATGTTCACCCTGATGGAAAGAAATTATGAGACAAACCTAGAAACCTATTGGAAAAAACCCAAACTAAAATAGCTCAACAAAATTGTTCATATGTGTGCAAGCAGGAGCTGAATCAGCTGCAGTTAATGATATGCTTAAAGCTCACCCTTCTAAGCTACACCCCTGTGACTTTCTCCACCAGCTCGGGAAGAGGTTGTGTTTTATTGCTCAGCCCCGTTCCAGCACTGGCTATTGCTCTCACCTAGATAAATCCTCAGTCTTCAGCAACAGGCATGAGCAAACTAACTCCCCTTCTCCATCCTTCCCCTCTGTCTGCTCACAGACAAAGGCTCACTTACCTCTTCCCAGTGAAGCTCTGGGAAGAGCAGGCAGGGCAGGATGTGTCCACTGCCTCAGCCACTGCCAAGGCTGAAGCTCACACTCACCACTGGCTGGACTGAGTTTCCCAAACTCCCACTCCAGCTCCCAAATGCCAGCACATCAGAGCAGCAATCACCTCCTCCTCCAGTACTGCAGGAGGTTCCAGTACTCCAGGATAGAGTCAGTAGGAGATGCAAATCTGGACTGCAATATATTTTTGTCTTTTTGGCAACTTGTCTCCCTCAGGCTGCATCTCCAAACTGGACTGCGGACAGTTCCTGCAGAACTGGAATCCGATATATCAAGGCAGACAAAACAGCTGCTTGGCTTTCCCCAAAATATCAAAGTTCTGGAGACACACTGCTGTGAAACATGCACTATAAGTACATCAAATCAGGAAATGCAGCCAAGCAGCAGGCAGGACTGTTCAGGTGGTGGCTTCTGCTGCTGAGGTACTCAGCAGTGCCACGATGGTCCCACCAGCCACTAGATGTCCGTCTTGTCCCACTCAAATCAGCCTGGAAAAGCTGTCAGGGAAACAAACATTCGTGCGTTCAAACAAATTACAGATGAAATCGGGACCGAGTACTTATCTTAAAAGTTTCATCTATTGTAATTAAAAAAATCAAGCTAAACTGCTGGCAGTTTACAGTCAGCCCTTTTCTCACTGCAGTGCTTCAGCATTCAACGGTTTCCTGCTGTACCCCTGAACCCAGCATGAGGACACATCCACCCAAGACACCAGCCCAACCACCCAGCCCTGAACATGATGGCTCCGCAGTAACTGTGAAAGTCTTTCAGCAGGGAAAAATACAGAAACATTTAAAGAGAAAGGTCACGTTCAGCCAGGTATTTTTCTTCAAGGGGGAGAAAGCAAACCAAAGTCCAGTCCTCTCAGGGCCCCCGTCAGAGGCCAGGCAGACAGAAGCCGAGCAGGACTGACAGAGAAAGCAGTTTCCAGCTAGGGACCCTCGTGCCTCTCCATTACTGCCAACAATCCTTAATTCACCTTGGACACAAAGCAGCCCAAGGAGCCATGGGCTGAATGTCCCTTCTTGCTCAGGGGGGACATGCAAGAACAGAACTGAGTAACAGGTAAGTGGAAAGGTGTAAAAGGGGCTGCTAGCACTTCCCAGCAAGCACTGGGGAAGAGGTGGCTGCATGCATGTTGTAGGGATTAACTTGGCACATAGGCAGGGTCACCAACCCTTTTCCCCCCTGCCAACATGGCTTGGTGCTGGATACTCCTAGACCAAACTCTCCTACAGCCATCCCCATCTATTTGAGCAGGTGGCACTAAAGAAGGCTGGTCACTTTCAAATGCCAGCAACAGCCAAAAATTGTTCTTGGAGAACCATTACACCTCAACCAGAATTCAGTGTTCAGGCATACTCCCTTGGTCAAGAAGAAGGAAAACACAAGCCCTATGGCACAGGCTCAAGCCATTTGCAGGCACTCAAGGAGGGGACACAGCCAGTAACATGGGAGAGAGCCACAGCTCAACACTGATCTAACAACTTGAGCTGCTTTTGTAGGTTTCTGTAAGATCAGACATGAGGAAAAAATATTCAAGGTCAAGATAAAACCTAAATCATCAGACTCTGAAGCCTTTTTGACTTAGGCAGCCTGTCACCCACAGAGAGATGTGTGACAGGTCCTAGAGGACACCCTGCCTTCCCCACTGCCAGCAGCCCAAGATGCAGTGCAGACTTTCACTTGTGCCCCTGCAAGAATGGCCTGTGGATTCCTGTTATCAGACACGGGGATCAGGTCCACCCCATGTCAGTGCTGCTGAACCATGTCCTGTGCTCCAACAAGAGCATGGATTTGGATTTAAATCCCCATCCTCCAATCAGAGCCTGGCTAAGGATCTATGGCACAGATAAAGGTAGAGATGTCAGGAAAGGGACAATTTAGGATAACACTAGGAGCACTCCTCTTCCCTTGACAAAGTCGTCACCCTCTTCTCTAACTCACAGGAGAATAAAATGCACCTTTCCTGCAAGCAGCCTTCATCCCAGGGCTCCTCGTCCTCCCCACAGGGAGCCAAGGTTATCCAGAGACATCCCCGTGCTGCTCTGTCCCCATGTTGTTATCTGCTACTCAGGCACAGTGAGCATGCTGAACAGCTCCATCACTCACTTCTCACAAGGCTTTTCATTCCTCACTGCCTGCTTGCTCCTGATCAGAATTCAGCAGCACTGCAGCACTCGCCTGCACTACATTTCTGGCCGCAGCAGTCACCGATGTGCATCTGAGTTCGAAGGAGGAACAGTCATGGAATTGCAAAGGGAACTGAGATCAACAAAGGTACAAGCCTGTCTTCTGACACCTGACAGCATTTGAGCTGGCTGTTCTTAACCTCTCTCGTGCTGGGTTGCAGGTACAGTACAGAAGTGCTACATAGAAAAGTCTCAGATACTCTGCAGCTACTATTTTATAGGGAAGAAAATCAAACCCTATAGTGGCAGGCAGTGTTATAAAATCCCCAAAGAGAAGAATCACCAGTGACTTAAGTCCATCCCCTTCTTTCCCAGGAGACACAGACCCTCTGCATTCTGCACCAAAGGGAAGCAATGGAAATGCACAGCAATGTGCTGAGAGCTCTGGGGACTCAATGCAGTAAAGGACACGGAGGTGTTTCACAGTCCAGATAAGAGGGAGTGTGGTCTTGAAACAGAAAAAAACAGAAGGCCAGATCTGCTGTCAAACATCCCCAAGGTCTTGCACTTTACACCAGTTTGTTCAGGGGTTATTTTGCTGCTGTTCTGCCTGTCAGGCAGCACAAAGTAAGAGACCCTTAGAGAAGCATGAGTCAGGGCTGCTGAAATTATCTATTTACAAGTCACAGCTCCCATATAGAAAGATTAATTAAGATAGAGTGTATGACTCAGTTCTACCTTATACTCTCAGAAATGTCCTGATCCTTTAAATCCCACACATCCACATATATTCAGACCCAGGCACACAGTAACCTCCCTGGTGGTTGAAGGTAAATCTGCTCCTACATTTATTCAGTATAAATGCCTGATGCTTGGGCGCACCAACCTGCACTGAGATACCTCACATGTGAGCAACAAGGACAGGTCAGAATACACCTGAGATCCCTGGTTTCAGCAGGACACACCATTGCAATGGTCATAAACTAGTTTAGCAACAGGGGAATCCTGGACAGAGGTGGTGGTTTCATAGGCAGGCTGGGCACTCTCTTGACACAAAGTGTGCGTGGCAAATCCCAGACCAGGAAGCACCCCTGTGGAAGAGGGGCAAATAAATATGTATTCCTGGCTGCAGAATCCAGCTGACTCATTGGGTCTGACTTTTCCTGAAGTGTCTCTCTCTGCCCCAGCAGCACAGCCCCCACCACCCTGCTTCATGTCACTTGAGCACCTTTCCTCCTTAGCAGACTAAGACACCAAAGAAGAGTTTATGACAGCAGAGGAAACTTGGCATGGTTCAAGACTCCTTCTCAAATCAATTCAACTGCCCTGTCCCCAAACCTCACCTCTCTGCCAGCCCTCGTTTAGTCAAGCCCGAAATGACAATAGGATCAAAAGGTTCCTCTGTCCCAGAGATGGTTATTCCCAAAGGGCCCCCGTATCGCTTCAGCTCCACCGTGTAGATAATAGCACCAGTTGTCTCCTGCTCGTCTGAAAGAGAAAACAGGAATGCTGAATTCTTTTCATTTCCCAAATAAAATTAGTCATAGTAAAGACTTGCAGCATCTAGAAGCAAAAGCCAGAAGTCTTCAGTGACACTCATAGCAAATAGGATTTTAACCTTCCAGACATCACTTAAGGGCAGAATAACAAAAATAGACTATAATCAATTGGAAAGTGGTGGTTGGATAGCAGCAGCCCTTATCTTTGTTAGCTTGCACTACCTATTGGGAAATGTCATTACAGTGGACAGGCACCAGTTTGCATCAGGATTTCTGTACCAGAGTTATCTTCATCCTTCCTAATCTTCAATTTGACCAGGTCTTCACACTGCCTTAAAATCTGCACAGCATCCTCCATTGAGCAATTGTCGAGTCGGATGTTATCAATGGCTAACAGCTTGTCTCCCGGCTCCAAGGTGCCAGTTCTACATGGAGAGGAAAAGAAAACTAAGACTACATTTGTATTTGCCTTTCAGATCCCACAACACATTCAGTTCTGCAGTGGAAATGACAATATTAACTTTTTACTGTCCTTGATTTTTTTCTGGGAAACAACCATGAGCTGATTCTGGGACACCTATAATTTTAAAGAGAGGAAGTTTGTATAGAGCATGTATCCAGACAGAACCAGCCAGGAAGGTTAGATAAATATCCTGGGTAACCTACAACCCTGAAAATGCCTGATGTTTAACTGACAGATATTCTACACCTTATGGAAACTCCTGTGTGAGCACTCTTAGAAATAAGCCATACAGCCACACTAAATTCCTCTCAACGCCTTGCTATGAGGTGTTGGGATCAGAGGGGAAGTCAATAAATTCTGAGTTATTTGCACAGTTCTCCACCAGTGCCCACAATTCACTCACTCTGTTCACCAAAGCAGGAGCTGAGACATGGCAAACTACTTGATGAGCCATAGCACCTCCTGGGATATATGAAGCCCTTTACCACATGCTCTTAAATGCTAAACATCCATCTCCTAGAAACTCAGCAGACATCTAAACCAGTGCCCTGGTCATCTTCTCCATTAGCTCAACTCTACTCGCTTCAGTACAGACAATTTTTATTGCAAACCCTACTGTGGTCTAAGAAAAACCTCTAGTGCTGAGATCTCCTTGGATTCTGGAAATATCCAGACCCAAGTGCTACTGCTTGGGCTACATTCAGCTTCTCTGGTAGACATTCTAACTATCATGGAAGGCCATTTTGCAGTGGGTTTGACAGATGTAAAATCCTGCACTCACCTATGTGCTACACTCCCCTTCTTGATGTCAGAGATGATCAAAGGATCTCCAAGCTTTCTGCTTGCAGCTGCAAAAGAGACACATGGTAGGAAGCCTGGTGTTGAGTTTGCTGTCTGGGAGAGGGATGGTGGATGGTTAATGGGGAGAAGCAGCAATAAGGAAAGGGGATTTATATTCCCATCACAAAACAATGCTTCACAGTTGAACTCTGGAAGCCTCTCCAGAAATAAAGAAAAAAAACCATAAATCCCTGCAAAGTTTGTCGGTTGCCCTTTGCCCAGGTTAATTTCCTTTGGACTCCTGAAGGAGAGGACCTGTGGTGTCCAGCAGCTAGAGGTGTCCAACAGGAGGAGGTGGCACTGCCAATCCCAGCACTGTCAAACACCCCTCACCACCCCTCACACATAAGACAAGGGTGCCAAAGGCCATGGCTGCAGTCAGAACTAGCACTGCTGCCTGGAGAGCATCCAGCTCAGCCCCGTGCTCCATACAAGCATTTCTGTGATCTTCAAGTAAAGTGGGCTGTGAAATTTTCCAGGTGGAAAATAACCCAGGGAAAAAGCACAGTTTTTCAGCTGGTTCAGATCTCTAGGGCACTTAATCATACAACTAGATGAATCAGGGGTGGCTTGTGCTGGAGCTGGAAGGGGTGGGTGGTTTCCAAACTCTTATCTCCTGGCTGACCCTGATAACTTTTTCAGCCCACAAGATGTGAGCACGCATCTCTGGGAGCATTTACATTTTCAAACTTGCCTGCAAGACCTCCTGCTCTCCTGAGATACCCAAGAGATATTTATGACTCAAACCCCTCCTGATCTCCTTGTCATCCACACACCAAACATACACCAAGAAAGAGCATCCATTACACCCTGCATCCTTCCCTCCTCTCTTGCTATGGGAATTGCATTGCCTCATTTAAAGTTGACAGAGCTTCTCAGCTTCTCAAAAAAACTGTGTGGGAAGAAAGAAACTCACAGCCTTTGAACGTATCAGGTGCAGGGCAGAGATTAAAATATCTGTGAGGCACGTGGCACCAAACACACAGAGATCCACCTGCCTGAAAAGCAGTTAGAGAGCACCTGGGAAGTCAGATAGAAAGTGTTTACCAACCTCTCTGCTCTAGATTTTTCTGTTGTTTATATTCATTTATGAGATTTAAAAACATATGTCTAACCCAACACCTTTAAGGATATCCTCTCCCAGAAATAACCAAACCTTCTGTACTAAAGAGAGCAAAAAGACAGCCAATCTCAGTCGTGGCAGGGCTGAGAACCACAGTGAGGTCAGACAGCAAAAGGCAGACTGTGACTGATTTTATAATAGTCACGGCAATGTGACTGCTGGATGGTACAGAGCCTGGAGGAATTCTTTTCCCCATGTTTTACTGGAGCCTGGTACCAGACAATTTTGGAGTGGACACTCGTGCTGTGCTTCTGTCTGCAGACCTAAGGGAGGAGGATGTGGTGTGGAGATTCCCAGAGGGCTTGTGCCTATATTCAACCTGTCCACAGCATCGACCAGGCTGCAGTCAGGACAAGACAAAGCTGAGCAGTGGCAATAAGGGTGGGGTTCAGGCAAAAACAATGCAGAAATCCCCAGGCTGACTGAGAAGGCCACACACCATGGACTAACAGCACGAGGATTGAGATGTATCCCTCTGATAATTATTAATGTTGCTTTCCTTTTCAGTATAGGACATATATTTGCTGCTGACAGAGATGTACAGAGTGGTGTCTGAGCAGCAGTGAGGGGAGACCCTGTGAGCACACCCTAAGCCCTGGGTCAGGTGGCATTGCTGCATGTTTAATCACTCCCTAGCCTGGTTCTGTCAAAACAATCCAGGTTAGCAAAAATACTTTTCACTGCAAGGTTTGTTTACTAGTTTCAAAGCAGAGGCAGTGTGACAGAAAGGGGTTAGGGAGGATCCTAACCTGTCCTGGTGGTGGGCTGGGATGGCCATCTCTAACCTGACCAAGCCACAGCTGAACAACATGTCTGGAGACCATGAACACCAAGAGAGCATAGAGGGAGGGGAGAAAAAAAAAGGCAAAGAAACAAGCAAGTATAGACAACAACATGCCTCGAGCTCTGCAGAATTTATGTTTATCTCAGCGTCTGCCTTGGAAGTCCTGTGACACGTGGGGGGATCCTGCACACAGTCAGCCCCTGAGCAGAGAGCAAGACCCTATCCTCCTGGAGCTCCACAGCTGGTGCCAGCACTGAACACAGCACAAGCTTCCCATGACAGAAGCAAGAGTAACAAACCAAGTGCTTTATCCATTAGAGAACAAAGCAAGTTTTAAGGAAAAATCATTCTGGGTTTTGTTCACAGGCTTTTTTTTAGAAGTTTTGCTCTCAGAACAGATTTTCTTGAGACCTGAGTTAAATAGAAGAGCCATATACAACGGCATTCAACTGTCCCTACCAACAGAGAACTCTAATAAATGGCAGCCCTTGTAAATGTAAAATGTTCTAAATATTAATCACAGAATCATTATGGAATCACTTGGATTGGAAGGGACCTTAAAGATCATCTAGTTCCACTCATGGAACAGGGACACCTTCCACTAGACTAGGTTGCTTAAAGCTCCACCCAACCTGTCCTTGAACACTTCCAGGGATGGGGGATCATCACATTACATAATTACTTAATGTAAAACGCAAAGGCTTTATAAAACCATCAAATCTGAAGGGTAAATTAGAGAGACTTAATGAATAACCATGTTCTCTCAAGAGGCGCAAGATACAAGGTTAAGATAATGAAATCTCACAGCGCAGAACAGAGGCTCACTGTTCAGTCTAAAAACCTGTAGCTACTGACTTCACTAATTAACCTTTGGCATCCCAAAGCCCTTCCTGGCACCCCTGCAGAGTGTCCAGATGGGTTTCCTGCCTGTCTGCTGAGATCAGGTTGCCCTGAGCACCCCTAAGCCCCACATTTTTAACCATCCTGGGCTATTCATGCAGGGTGACAATGTTTCTCTGTGCAACAGCTGCCTGTCTGACAGTGAGGGAGCTGCAATTTCACTGAAGGGGTGCCTCGGTAGAGGTCAGAGCCATTAGATACATGAATCCCTGGTGAGATTTTGAATAGACAATTTCCAATTTGCCTGCAATTAAAACAGCACCAACCTAAAGTACATCATTATTAGGGCTGTGGTCTTTGGCATTAAGACATTTGCACAGATGAGTAAAGCCTCCTTATCCATTCATTTCTGCTGTTAATGTGGTTATATCTCTTCAAAGGACATTGTCTTGGGAACTCTGCTGCAGGAAGACACAGTTTGGACATCCAGCCTTGCCTCTGGGTTTTGCTGTCCTGTGTGTGAAATGGAGATGGCAGCAAAGAAAGTCAAGGGAAGAGATGGAGGCAGGAGCTGGCATGCAGAAACCCATGCTCACTCTCAGCAGGCATCCTGGCTGTGGCCTCCATCTGCCAGGGCAAGCCACTTCAGGTGGAAACAGAGTCTTTTTCAGACCCATTGGTGGTTTTGGTGAATTTACCAGTACAAAAGATAGTTTAAATCTGCTCCAGTGGCCCAGAGAAGGCTCCATAAATCAACTGTTGGTAAAGGTAGAAGCATGTGGTGGGGAAGAAACCCAAAATGAAAACACTGCTTGGCAGTGGTGACAGGGCAGTGATAAAAAGGTGAATTGATCAATACTGTTATTTACTTTTTATAAATTGCTTTCAGCCTCTCTGCTGGGATTGTGGCTAACTCAGTGTTTACACTGTGATGGATGACGAGGGCAGGAACACATGTCCAGTTTGTGTTTTTAATAGAATGCATAATGACTTGTACTGGTAAATTATTCCCCTCCAAGGAGCACCAGCACATATTTCACAGGCATCAACCCATTAAAAATGCCCTTCATTATTGACCAAGCCAAAGCAACATTGCCAATGTGTAATTAAAGAAATTGTAATAATGCCATAAGAATGCATTTAAATAAGAAGCATTTTTAAATTGGAAATAACAAAATCAGAAACTAAATAATCTCAGAATAGGTAAGGAATGAGAAGAGGAAAAAAGTGAATCAGAATTGATTACAAAGAGCAGCAGTGAAAATCAAATCCTCAGTACCCAACTCTTTCCTCTATCATTCATTAAGTTTAGCAGCAGGTGCATAAATTATCAGCGCCTGCAGCAGGATATCTGCCTCATCACAGATCCTTTTTCTTTCACAATCTCCAGGTAGCAAAACCAGATCAGGATATCCCACCAGGATAAAAGCACTGGAGTGAATCAGCTGTAGTGTGAGTGAGGGGGCAAGACAGGTGGCTGCTGAGCTTGCCCCGCCTGCAGACACACTTGGCTGGGCTGGTGGCAGGGCACAGGCTAATACAGAGCCAGCAAAACTAGATTTGCTTGGCTCAGAGATCCATCTTCTCACTAGGACAGTGATTACACTGCTTAAGCGACTTAATCGAAGTTATCTATCTACCCAAATTCCGGTTTTATCACCTGCAAGCAGATATGCTGCCTACTCCTTATCTGCAGTACTTCACACCAAGGGCACAGGAATTGATTTGTTAAGATATATAAAGGTAATTTGATAAACAAGCTACATAAAGCATTAATGCATATCTAAAATTAATGGCAATTTCAGCATCTCTTTAAAAAGGACCACCATCACACCTCTACCCTACAGTGAATGTCACAATCAGCCCTTGGAGAGGATATTTGAGACAGGAAAAAAATCCCACACTCACAATACAAAATGTAATCTTTTGTGTAATCAACTATCATTTTCCAGAGGGGAATAACAAATCTATATCTTATTTTAAGAGGTGAGGTATTGACCATATGAGAATATGTGACTATTAGCTTCTCGCTGCTGGAGATTTTAATTTGTAAGAGATATACAGAAAACCTTCAAAGGCGTAACTGCATCGTTAGAACTGGATACAGCCAGCAAGATCAGAGCATTTGAGGCATGAGTTCTGCTAATAGAGATGGGTAGTTCAGGCTAACAAGGGTCAAATCTTTACATCCCTGTGCCAAAACTCTCAGTTTACCTGTATTTGCATCCTCACCATTCAGAGCCCCAGAGGCTGCTGCAAACCGGTAAGCTTGGAGCAGAAAGAACCATGCTCTGCTCTTCAGCCAGAGTAGCTGTTCTACAAGCAAATGCCCTTCTCTCTGGGGCAGAGGCTGGAGCATGGAGAAAATGAGAGTTTAGCTGGCTTCGTGTCCCTTCACCCCTGGACAAAGCGCATGGAGCGGCACACACATGGCAACTTCAGTGATGTCATTTGAGGAGACCGAAATGAGGCTTGAGGGCACAGAGATCCCTCAGGAGTTCAAAGCATTGTCAGTGAGAGGCTCACCCCGTGGATTTTGTACTCATCCTTTGAGGAATGGAAAGGGAAATAGTGCTATATGTACGTATTTCCACCATGCTGTGTCCCTCTGCCACACTGTGTTTGAGCAGGGAGAAGAAACCCATCCATGCTCTCAGACCACAACTGGAGACTCATCCAGCCCAAGCCTTCTCTTTCTGGAAAACCTTGAGATCTCTGAGAAGATTAAATGCCCTCAGCAAACATCTGCCCCTCACCAGGAGCAAGTCCAGCCCCTCTCTGTACGTTCATCCCAGAACCAGCAGCATCTGCACTCCTTGTACACAAATCTCCTGGGTTTTCAGCCTTTTTATGAGCATTTCCAGCAGATTTATGGCTCCTCCTACAGCCAGCTCCATTACATGAATTCTTCCAATCAAGAATTCACCCATCAAGAATCCTGCTCTCCCCCCACCCTTTACCTAGTCCATCTCCCAATTAGCTCTGAAAGCCACGGCACAGCAAGAACTTGATCACATTTATTTCTGTCGTGCTCCTCTGATGAGGTCGTAACACTTTCTGCCCATTTTAGAAGGCAGAGGCAAACCTTCCAAGGCAGAGGAATTAACTACAGAGAAGCCAGCCGAAGCCAAGAGGTAAAACTCAATGAAAGCAACTCATCTTACATCTGTAGTGTAGCTAGACTATAAAGTTCATGAATAAACCCAATTCTGTGGCCACGACAGTGCAATGGGTGACCCCTTCACCTTGTCATCTACTTACGCTGCTCCAGTTTTACAGAGTAGAATCAGGAATCCAATGCAAGAGGCCAGTAAACCAAGTCCTCTCCTTTAAAAAAGTAGTTATATACTTTTCCATATCAGAAGGAAAGCTGTAAAAGCTGTTTCTAGACCTACACAAACACTCAAGTCAGCACAACTGAGAGGAAAGGAACTGAGCAAAACAGAGAAGGGTTATTTTTACCTCTTTTCTTTTGCTGCTTGCATCACACTCCTGCATGCATATCATGTCTCTGCAGGAAGTACTTAACATAAGGCTGCTTGCTTTGGTTTTAATGTTTGAAACTGGTATATTTATCTGCCTGGTCAGAGGCAAAGTGAAAAAATGATGATCTAATTTGCTAAGGATCATGTGGACATACGTTTATATAGACTAATATATGAAAACAAAATTAGGATTAAGCTTGAATTTCATCCTTGCCACCGCATTTTCTGGGTGCTTGTCTTTTTCTCCATTTGTAATTATAATTCTGGCTTTGACTCAGGAAACAACTGCAATATATTTTAGGTTTATGCATGTGCATTACTTAAACAATGTCCTACAAACATGTTCAGCAATCGAAAAGATCAAATCAATTATAGTATTAAAAAGCTGCTTTGTAGTTGAATAATGGGTATCTATTTCAAACCCAGGGGTCAGTTCCTTTCTATTAGCAGTGATTTCAAAAAAGTGTGTGAAATCACTTTTTTTAAAAAATTTGAAATGAAAACCTTTCCAACATAAAAATACGTTTGAAGTGCAAATGCACATCTGAAACAGATCCCGTTCAAATAAGACTTCACAAACAAAAATTTCTCTCCTTGCCAGCAGCTCCCAAGTTCATTTTACTCTAGCCCCAGACACAAACTAAACTTTGAAATTTAGTAAGGCCTTGCTCAAGCCAGTTTTTGCTATCAGATCCATTATCCTAGGATGCTCCCTGAGGCTGGAATGCCAAGGCAGTGGCAGGGCAGCAGGTTGGAACCCAGCAAAGTCTGCACTGTGCACTGCTCCCCACCAGTGCAATGCCATAATAGACAGCCTGTTGCCTTCAGAAAGCACTTTTATATCTTCAGACAGTAACTGCTACCAAGCCAAATGTTAAATACTGTGCTGTTATTTCTCAGGATTGTCCTTGTGGCACAAATAGGGGAAGCTGAGAAGAGGGAGAAGAATTATCACTAGGTGCAAAGGCACCTAGTGACATTTCACTATATTTCAAAGGTCCTGTCAATGTTCCAGTCACTCCTGAGAATCATCCCGCTTAGACCAGAACACCTCCAATTAACTCTCTAACTAATGCTGCAAATGTCAAGATGTAATTACTATAGCTTATCTCTTTTAATGAAACCTAGTTTTCAAGTGTCCCTTGTGACTCCATTCCCCAGACACAGCTGGGTCCCTGCTCCTGAGGGCTTAGACAAGAGATCCCATTATTGCAGTCTCACAAGCTGCTCTGTTCCAGATCAGAGGTGATGGCAGTCTCTGGGCATGGCAAACCTGAGATGATTCAACTCACTTTACCAAGAAGTGAAAGAGGGATGAATGATGTGAGACCTGCATGTGTTTGTCACACAGGAAAAATTCACTGACGCAAGGCATAACAAGACCTCAAGCTAGCCAGAAATTGGGATGGATCTTCCTATATCATCTCCCTACAGATTCCTCTCCAAAGAGGCCAAAAGATCTTTAAATGAAAAACTATGCTCAGAAAAGAAACAGAGCTAATTAATCAAGAGTGAGCAGAGAAGAGAGAAAAGAGGGCAAAAGGTTTATGTTCTCTTCTCTCAGTGCACACCAAGTCCTGGCACACTGCTCTCCTTCTGCATGGCTTGAGTTTGTCAGTGAGACACTTCCTGGCAACTCTGGAATTTTAAGTGTCTTCCCCTGTCTCTAAAACCAACCACCCTCTTCATGCTCCTCCTCTTGGCAGCTTCCCCTCTCTACCCTTCAAGCTGTGGGGTTCACCTCTTACTTGCTCTCCTCCCTCCACCTCTTTTTGCAAGGATCCCACCAGACCCAAGCAATTCTTTTTAAAAAGAACATAATACAAGTGTGAGCAAGAAAATAAAATAATATTTAGTATAATATAGTATAATATAATATAATATAATATAATATAATATAATATAATATAATTAATATAATTAATATAATGTAATATAATTCTGCACCACCGATCAAGTGATCAGTTGAGACACATCCTTTGTCCCAACCCTTCATGCAGCTGCTTCTCCCTGCAGCTGCCAGGTCACGGAGGCAGGAATCCCACATCTGATTCATTCTGGGATAAATCACGAGCACTGGAGTGCTACAGAAACTTCACATGATCTTATCTCTCTCCGTTGAGTCCCCTAAAATGCCTGTGTGGAAAGCAGAGGCTCTTGCAACTGCTACTGCACGTCTGAGCAATACTTACAGCTGATTGTAATTCCAAGCTCTACACCTCTTTTCTTGGGCAATTTAACGTGGAAAGTACCGCTGCTGGGTATGACAGACTCTATAAAGCCAAAAACAAACGAAAAAGAAAAAAAGGAGAAAAAAGAGAGTTTTCAGTTGCATGGATGGTTTCTTTGGAACCAAGAAAACAAGCCCATAAAGTACTTCTTTATTGGTTCAAATAAGGTTATCTGAGGCCCTGTGGACTTTAGGTTGAAATTTGGATTCTCACTAAAAATACATGCTCTGAACATCAAGTTAAGTGCTCACATCACACTGTGTTTCAAGACTGAAGCAGCTCTGTCAATGTAAATGGAACAAAAAACATTCTTTTTTAATACAAAACTGCACTTTACCCCTAGCCTATAGCTTTGGCACCCTCCTGGCTTCAAGGCCATAAACGAATATAAATATTTTTCCTTTTAATGGGCAAATATTTAAAGTGTGTCCTCTTCATCTACTCCTTAGGCTTATCTCAGCCAAGCAATGAGCACAGAACATTTACGAAAGGATCAGAAGAACCCTCCACCTCAGTGCACGTTAGAGAATAACAAGAAATGGAGAAGGTCCTCACAGGGTTTCTCACCCTTCCCTCTGAGCCTCGTGAATACGCTCCCTCCTGTGGGTGAGCAAAGGCAGAGTCCTACGGGCAGGGAGGAGCAGCAGCTCCTTTGGGAACGCACCTGCGACATCGAACTCGATCTCGAGCACCACTTTGTTGGTGAGCGCCGCGTCCCGCAGGAGCTGGTTGGCCTCCTCCATGGTCCCGTCCTCCGTCGCGATGCCGTTGATGGAAAGGACTCTGTCTCCCACTTGCAGCAGTCCACACCTGCAGTTCACAGCGGGAAAAGAGGGAATGGGAACAAGGAGACAAGGAGAAAGAGGAAAGGAGGAAGAAAACAACCCCACAACCAGCCATGAGTTACTTTTCCAAGCAAATCTGTTACAAGGCACACAAAGTACTAGACGTATTTTGCAGAAGTAGCCCCAAAGAGAAAATAACTCGTTTTTCTGTGCCTGTCACAGTGTCCCTGGAAAGGCACAAGAAAGCAAACTTTCGTGGGTTTCTAAAGTTGAAACATACTTTGCTCCTAAATGATAATTTCTGGACACATTTTTTGCAACAACCAAGGGGGAAGAAAAGTAACCCTCGCCTTTCTAAAAATCAACACCATGAGAAATGAGAATGATAAACACAAGGGAATGTGATTTCCTTCCCTATCTAACCACAAACGGGTCTCCTCATGCACCTGCACCTTCTGGAACAAAAACTAATGGCATTGAAAATTGCAGAGATTCCTGTGCTTAGTTCATGGCAAATACTGAAGCTACAATCCAATAAACTCACCAAAATGTCTCAGCAAATTAGATAATAATTTATCCCCTCTAATTGCATTTCTGGAAGCCAAATGCACAGTGGTACTTTTTAATGCCTTGAAAGGCCAATATTATTCCAGTGTGATGGTCTGACAATACAACCACAACTGACCCTTTGGGGCTCTTGGTTTAGACTCATTTTCTCCAGGAACAGAGATCAGAAGGATTTTTACTTTGGAAGGAGAACATGATGGCAAGGCTATGTTGGAGATGTACTGCTATAGCACAGTTTGTCTCTTGGGACCCCCCTGCATTTATAAGCAAGGTGTTTTTCACGCACTCCTACATTCAGTATCCACCCACACTCCCTGTTTTTTACATATACCGCAACTCCAGCAAGATGATCCTCCAAGTTATCTCCCACATTATCTCAGTCAGTTCCCACCTGGGCTGGCCCACAGCTCTACAAAAACAAGACTCCAGTGTTCCCTGCAACCATGGGAAATTTCTCATCTTCCTTCTCCTCTATCACTTGTTCACTTTAACTAGATCTTTTTAGACTTTCCACTTATCACCTGGCTGTCCACTAGATCAGACCTTGGGAAACCACTCTTCACTCATCACTAACATAAGCTGTGGAGTGGTCTCCAAAAGAGGTTTAGGGTTATGGCATCAAGTCCTAGGTTCCCCTCAAAATGTGGAGTTATTTTACCACAAAGATTCTCCAGAACACATTAGTTATCCTGTTTTAAGCCTTCTCCAGAGAATCTTTATTCCCTTCCTGTTTAATGATGAAACACATCTTTGTCTTCCCCTTTCTTTCACAGATACCTCACAGAAGACAGCTTGTTTTTTACTAAACCTTCCAGTCACTCTTCATCACTCACACCGCATTCAGTTGTAAGAAAACACAGCACCATAGCTTCCAGGCACACAAAGGCATCAAAGGCAACAGACACTGGACTGTATTATCCACGTCCAAACAACAGGATGTATATGAAAGGAGAGTTATCAAGAAAAAGTACACACATCTGAATTCAAGAAAAATGAACAAGCACAACAGCTTGTGCTAGTGGCCCATCAAAAGCTGAGATACGAACAAGTTTGGAGAGAGCCTAGGGAGGTTATTTTACTGGTAGGAAGGTATATTCACACTTCTGCCTGAGTTCATGCCATCCATGGAAAAATGCTGGCCACTTTATGAGATGCAAATTCAGAGTTGTTTGTTCAAGGAGACTTGGATTAGGACAGACAACTCCATCATGTATAAACAAACCCACCCTTGCGAATAAATTAAATCAAATTTAATTACAGTCCTTTACTGGATTTGTGGATATGCAGACACATAGAAATACCAGCTTATAAATACAAAGATGGCACTGAGTACAACAGAGATGACTCCTCTGTCACCAGGAGGTCTCTTGCTATGGCCACAGTGCACCTTTTGCAAAGGAGAGATCAACAGCTGCATCACTCAGTCATCACTGTCATCTTGAGGTCACACAGGGACACAATCCACTTTAGCACCACTGTTTCAGTCACAAGGGCTGGGAGCTCATAGGATACGTTTACACTGCATCAAAGCAAACTTTTGCCACCTTTCCCACCAGAGCTGCCTTCTCCCAAAACAGCCGTTTCTTGTGTCTTTTTCACTCAAGGTGCATTTGCCTGAGTCTTTTACAGCCAACAGCTCTGTTAGATCAGAGGCATTTTGTTTCTGTTATTATTAGCCTCAGTCAATCACAGTTGTTTAAGCCCTGGTCTTGCAGGCTTGTAAAAGTTTGTGGTGTGATGCCACAACCTTCTGGCTTCCTCTACCAAGTACAAGGAGGCCTGACATGTCTTGTTAACCCTTCAGAATCATTCCAGAGACATCCATCTCCAGCTGTTACGTGTCCTTGCATTGGGAGTGGAGCCTGGGGAGCCAAGGGTCTTGCAGAGCTCTCCTTTGATCTGCCATGGGATCCTACAAGAATCTTCAGATAGTTTTTCCAAAGAGAAGGCATTTGTCTTCAGAGATGCTCAGTCTAACATCAGCACCTAAAAATGTTTTCAGAATATGGGAGCAGAAATGTCTTAAAATCAGAAAGAACAGGAGTACAGGCACCTCCTGGAGTGAAAGATAGCACTATGGATGTGTTGGAGTCCATGATGGGAATATCTCCCTGGGGTAGAACAGATTTGCATTTTGTCATGACTCATTCCTTGGGCTTAAAGACAGCAACAGAGCAGCAGAGGTGTCTTGCTTGATACAGAGCAGCACATATTCAAGCCTTGGGCAGGATATACACTGAAGAGCTCACTCAGCATCGTCTGCGTGGTCACTCCAGCTGTAGGGGGAGCAGCTGTGACCCTGGCCACACTGCTGGGTGCAGAAACTCACCCGTTGTGCCCTTACATGCCCCTGAGCCAGCCTGCCCAGGTCAGACATGCACCTCTTTGTGTGTGTGTGTGCACATCTGTGCCTGCACATTGGTGGGTGGGTCTCAGCCCCTAATGGATCAAAGCTCTGCTGACAGCTTCAGCCAGCTGCTAAACTTTGCTTTTGCAAACTATTCATACCCGAAAGGCAGAAACACAATGATCAAACAACTGTGTCTGAGCAGAGCTACAAAACATGTAGCTCAGCAGGAAGCATTGATTTTGGACACCAGGATGCAGAAGTCAGATACTCTCCCTCTGCTGCCAATGACAGCTAGGGGAGGAAGGACACAAAAGCTGTGTGCTTCATGGCAGCCAAGAGGGAATGGGAGGCTTCTTCCCATTCCTCCCTCCCTGCTGATAATAGGGGCTGAATCACTGTCTCAAAGCCCAAAGGCTTCATCATGCACCCTGGTAACAAAACAACAGGTGGAGAGGGAGGTCTATTAGAGGCTATTTGCAGTAAAACAAATCACAAGTCAGACAGGTGAGAATTTTTTGCATCAAACTGCTTGCCACAAGCTAGCACAAAGCAGACAATAAATGTGAGGCAGCCCAACATCCTTGAAAAGAGGGTGACTTCATGCTCCTCCCTGGTAGTACTCACACTTGCTGGGCACCTCAGAGGCAGCTCCTCCACAACAATCCAGATGGACAAAGCCATCTGGATCACAAAGCCAAAATGTGGATCATGTGCTTGTTCAAAAAAGTACATGATCCACAAAAGCATGTTCAGATCCACAGGTTTTGCAGTGTGTGTGAACATCCAGGTCACATCCAGGCTGCTAAACCTGAACCTTATATCCCCACAGCTCTCCTTTTTGGCAAAGATAAAGAACTGCAGCACAAGAAAGAGCACAGCCCAGTCTGAGCTGGGAGCCCAGCCTGATAAAAGGGATAAAAAGGGCTCTAATGCCTTGGGCTGCAGCTACAGCAGAACCTCTGAAGAGCAGGGAATAAGTATCTTGAATAACGGAGCAAAGAACACTGTGAAACAGCAAGAAACAAAAAGTGAAATAAAAACATAAAACTGCCTTTTTCACTTCACTGCAAACCCAGTGCACTTATCACTTCAAGATGTGGAGGAAAGACAGCGTTTTCCTGCCAGCTAGGAAGAGTAGTATGGTTCAGGAAAGAGTGAAATACAGAGCAGAGATTTAATCCCCAAATCAAATCCAGGCTGCAAAGGCAGAGAGGATTGCTCCCAGTCTCCAGAAGCGGCAGCCAGAAGAGCGTGAATGCTGCCGGCTGGGCAGCGCAAGGGCGAGCAGCGCATGTGACACGTCAGAGCCAGGCAAGGCTGCACCGCCAGCCACTGCTGCTCCTCCAGGCTTGGCAAGAGGATACAGCAACACCAGGCAGATTTCAGCATATCTCCCTCGTCCCCTGGGACAGCAGGCTTTGTTGCTGCCTGATTTATAAAAGGAGTTTGGTGCTTCGCAACATGAACCAAGTTCACCCACAACAGAGGATAAAAAACCCTGTAACGCCATCACCTTAATTTTTAAACCCTGTTTGGAAGCAATCAAACAAATAAAAGGCATAACAGGCTTTTGAAATCTCTCCTAACCCGCACCAAGACAGCTTTTTTTTCTGTGCCAACCTTCTGTCACTGTCCTCCCACAGACACAAGCACCAGGTGCTCCTGTTCCACCTTGCCTCTGCATTGGCTGACCAGAGAGGCTACAACACAGAGACTGGTCTGCACAGCAAGGACTTGCATTTCATTTTGCAAACACGTTCCCTGCCATATGAGTCTACAAATCCCCCATGTGCTGTTTTTCTGGGCTAGTTTGGAGACACCAAACCTTCAGCACATGCTGATGAGGCCATCAGAGACTTCTCCAAGAAAGGTTCTGCAGCAGGCACCGAGTACTGCCACCTTTGGCACCCTTAGGGAGGACAGACCACAGTGGCAATCAAAGGTGGGAAGAGAAACAAGCACAGGGACATTAAGTTCCAGCCTAAAGAAATCAGCTCTCCTTTAAACTCCTCAAGAGATCAAGCCATGCTAGGACTTGACCTGTTTAGTAACAAAGCCTTACCAGAAGATACCTAGATTGTAATGCACAGACACTGGAACAGACTCTAAATCCAGCCAGCAAGGGTACTGGGAGCAGCTGAACTCTACAGCTGAGGCTCCACCACTGGAGGAGTCACCGCTCCCAGTGTCCTCAGGGTGATAGAGAGCAGTTAATGCTGCTCCTCCCTTCTGCACTTTTCCCAGCATTACACAGCCAAAAGCAGGAGGGATTAACTCCAGCACCTACCTGCTCCTCAACTAGAGCCCTGTCTCTGTGTTTCAAAGCCTTGTCTTTATGGCCAGTTTATATAGCTGGGCTCTGCTACAAAGAAATCAGTCAGAAAATATTTTGCAGGGGCCACTTATTTAGACCTTTCCCCTTTTTGCATCTATACAAAAGATTTATCTTTCAAAGAGGAATTTTAAAAAAACAAAAGAAAGGGAATGGGAATGGCACTCTCACACAAACACACACTCCCTTCCTCCTCCTCCCAGACCAGCCGCAGCCTGGTGCCAAGACGTTCACCTGGGGTGCGAGGGAGGCCACGGTCAGCCGACGAGTGCAGAAATGGCAGTGACAGTAAACCATGCCCAGTGAAGAATGGGAGATATTACAAGGATGATAGTAAATATCTAAATGAGCCTCTGAGGAGAGAAAACAAACCAAACCATGAAATGTTCAGTAGCAGCACCATCAGCATCCAAGGGCAAGGTCTCTAACCTCTCTGCCGGGCTGTCAGGCTCAATAAAACGGACGAGAGGTGGGGAAGACAGAGTTTCAGTAGCAAAGATGCCTCCCTGGAGCTGAAGTCCGAAGCCATTCAGAGGGTCTCCCCTGAGGACCACCTCTGTCGTCTCCGTGTGGACTATCTGCCCGCCAGGACCCACCGTGCTGGAGGCCAGCGACACTGAGAGGATGAGAGAGGCAGAAGGTCAGGGCAGTCGTGGTCAACATAACAGCCTGGGTCCAGACCTTGGTCTGGTGGTGGTGGGGACAGTGACCAAGGATGAGAGAGGCACTGAGAGTGCTGAGATGAATGGTTCTGCCCCGGCTAACCGTTGACAACAAGGATGGCAAGGTAAGTGTGCATGCCCCCTCCAACCCAGCCTGGCCCAAGGCTGCTCTTACGTGAGCTCTTGTGCTCCTTCTTCTTCTGCCTCCTCCTCAGCATGGTGGTGCGGGGGCTCATGGGGTGGGAGCTGCGAGGTAGCGTGTTGGAGTTCTGGCACGGGAATCCCTGCGCGTTCATGGTGGGAGACGAGAAGTTGGCAGCCACCAGAGCTGGGGACACACAGAACGTGTTAGGGACATGCACAGGGGGCTGCAGCAGTGGGCTTACTCACTAAGTGTCACCAAACACCTCATGGGTTTGGAGCAGCTCCTCCTTTCAAGCTCCAGGACGCAAGACCCAAGGAATGTTTGCTTCCAACAGTTTGGACACAGTGCAGTGTGTCCTCTTTCCTATCTTACTGCCACAAGACAAGAAACCTGGGGCAGCACAGAGCCTGCTCCTGACAAGAAGTGCATCTACACATTCTGAAGTAGCCATAATCGTGCTGTTAACAAGCTGCATGGCACTAGGGCTGAGCTGGATGTGTTGCTGTATCACATTCCTACACGACACCAGAGACACTCTTCCCTGTCCCACAGAAACTCTCTTTTGCTGTATGAAACCAGGCATGGGAACATGGGGTTATAGAATGGGTGCATGGGTCTGCCCAGCTGCTCTTGTCCCAGTTACCACATCTGTGTGTGCTGGGCTGCAGATACTGATTTTGTACCTCAGCACTGGGCTGTGGAAGCAGAACTAGATGACTGAGGAGGAAACAAGTGACAAGCCACACTATGGATCTGAATATTAAAGAAATGGAAGGGCACAAGAATAATGAATAGGGGCAGGATGAGGGCAATGCCATGCACTGAGGTTACATTTGCAGTAATCCTGTCCAGATGTCTGGGTCCAAGTGGGTGTCTTGCAGTGTCCGGGGTGGTGGGTGTGACAGTAGTTGACACAGGGGTCCCAGCAGTGATGGTGGTCACTCTTCTGCACCTTGACTGATGGCATCCACAGGAGCAGAAATTGCCACAGGCAGGAAGGAGAAATCAGAGAAAGGAAAGGTAAGAACCATAAGCCAGGAGATTGTTGAAAAGAGCTTTATACTGGCTCTGAACAAGTCAGGACACAACTACAGCATGTCAAGCATCAGTAGCAAAAAAGTAACCCCACATAACCTCGTAACACTTGATGCAAAGTGGCAGAAATCCACCACTTTCCCACAAAAAACTCTGCATCCTGTGCCACGGGGCTGACTCAGCCATGCTGGCAGTGCACATTTGTCATTGCCATTTGCAGTCTGTTGTGCAACATGCACAAGCTCCATCCAGCCAGGAGTTTCCTGCAGAGGCCATCAGCACTCTGACAGCACCAGGGAAGCCTCCTTGTGCTGTTTCCCACCTTGCTGCCAGAGCTGTCCTCCCTGTGACAAGGCCCAACACCTTCCCCACGTGCTGTGAGCACTTGGCTTCAGCATTTGATTGTTTAACGACTACTCTTGCCCAGGAATGCACACATGGATGAAAGACAGGAGTAGCAGAGAGCCACCTCCAGCTCTCCACAACAAAAGGGGGTCAATACACCACTGCTTAAATTAAGGAGGCCACCATCACAGGAAATATGCCAATGCTGTGAAACAGCAAATGAAAGCACAGCACCAACATGACAGAACCTGTTCAAGGGCACACAGGCACACCACTGCTTTAACCCCAACCCTAACCCCAACACATGCTGGCACAATCTGTTGCAGTGCAACATCCATCATCTGGAAAGCCACTGTCCAGGAACTGCAGCTTTGCAACACCAAGTCACAAAGCCACAAGTCTCTTCTGAAGTGCCTCCAACAGTCCCCAGGCACAGGTCCAGTCTGTTCTCACCGACGCTCATTTTGCCCCCGGGCAGCACAGGGTCAGTTTGGTTTTCCTTGTCCAACACCAGGTGTCCTGTTCCAAATCTCTGCACCATGCTGCCTGGACCTCTCTTCCCCCAAGAGGAATTTCTGGCTAACAAGCAAGACTTCAAGGTTTTTTATTCAGCTAAGCATGGAGAGCATCTCACAGCAGAGCATCACCGGAGCCACACATTATCCCAGGGTTCTTAATCTCACAGCCACTTGCACTGACATGCCAGCACCTTCCCAGGATGACATCTTCTCCTGCCTCTGGGTCCTGTGACCAGGCAGAAATGCCACCAGCACTGGCACTACCAGAACCTTCTGAGGGTGGAAACCTGAGAGAGGGACTTATTTTGTTTACTGAGCCCACCCAGAGATCTCCTCTAAAGGTCATCTGTTAGTGCCTTGAACAGCAGAAATCCATTTTCTGTGTGTGCATCACAGGCATTAAATAATTTAGGTCAGATTGTCCAGACAATATAGTGATTGTATTTAGTCTTTGCTAAACATTTAGTGAGTTTAGCACTTAGTCTATCAAGCTTTTAAAAATACACTTCCAGCTCTGGGGTTTCTATTTTGTGTATTTTCAAAAGTAAATTTTGAGCCAGGCAGCTTTTAAAAACAAAAATCAAATTAGCTGTATCTAGACAAAAAGAAAAGTTCTTAATAAAATTAAACACTTTGAACAGGGGGGACAGAGCTTATGGGCATATATACAAAATAATCTAATCCACTTATAACAACTAAAACTCTCCCATTTGTCTATTAATTCTTAGCTTACATCGACAACAGAAAAAATGTGCCTTTGAAACTCAGCTGTCAGCAAATTCGGGGAGAGAAGGCATTATGGACAATTCTGTGGAAAAACGCCTACAACAGCCTTCCCCAGTCTTTCAGACATCATCCCTGCCTGAGGAAACCCATCCACCCCAGCACAGCTCCCGGGCACCATCTGCCCCCATTGATCCTGTGAGCAGAGCATAATCCTCCCACAAACTCTCCAAGAGCCCCCAGAACCACAGAGAAAGCAACTCAGTTTGACAAATGCCATGCTTCAGCATCAGGCCATATTTCTGCATGGCAACTGATCCAGCATCAGATCCCTCTCCATCTCCTCCAACCAGATGCTGATTGCACAAGAAGCCACTTAAAAAAATATAATGATGAACACCATGCATTCACAGGGTGAAAGGACTCAGTAAAGCAAGTGCTGGATAGGGATGGATCTGCATCATATCCCCTCCTCAGTTTCTTTCCCTGGGCTCTACTCTCTTGCCAGCCACAAGAGTTTGTTTTTGCAAGGTCCATGTTTCCTCACTCTCCCTGTTTGCTAAACTCAGAAAGAGCAGCCTGTAGAGTTGGCACAGCAACCTTCTCTATGATCCCTCATGTGTTAAAGAGTTTAATCAAAAGTGGGAACAATTGTTACATCCCTGAGTTTTCATACTCACGTGTTGCAATAATTGTGCCAAGTTCGTGTTCTGCATTTCTGCCACAGCAAACTGATCTGTGTATGGGGGTTTGAGTAAACAGGCTCTGATCACACTGAGCTGTCCTTCCACAGAGCCTCCTTCTCCTGAGCAGCTGCTCAATGCACATATTCTCAAGAAGATTAGGAGCAGGGCACTAATGGAAGGAGGAGACTACTTCATTTTAACAGCCATTGAAAAAGGATTATAGCTTTCTATTTTTTCTTGGGCACAAAGGTCAAGTCATCCATTCACTTTGTTAAACTGCTTCAATTCTGCACAACTTGGACTGGACATGTAAGGAATTTATTTCTAGACACGGAGATGTTTTTAGGCTTTAGGTTTTACTGTATCAGTTTAAGGAAGGCCATAAGATATTTTCTTCCTTTCCCCAGACCACCCTAGAAGAGAGTGGACAGAGCAGATGTGCCCAGGGCTACTGTGCATCAATATTATTGAAATGTATGTCCCTGAGAGACAAGTGATTGAAAATGGTGGAAAAAGGGACTGGTACTGAACAGTCACACCCAAAACACCTGAATTACAAGACTGCCAGTACAGAGTGCAACAAAACTGCAGGAAAGAGCTGCAACAAATATGCTAATATTGAGGCCATGGTCGCAATGAAATTTATAGGAGAGCCTAAGACAGCTTCTCATGTGGAGGGAGGAACTAACAGTGGGCAACAAGAATGCTCACCAGGGTAAATTCCTAATGACATTTTACAGGCATTTTGGGCTTGATCTCACTGGAGCCAGAATTTATTTCCTTAATATTTCTTTTGCATGGATGGTGGAAACCAAAAGGTACAGATGGATGCACTCTACCCCGGCTGCCCAGACACAGCTGCCTCTCAAGCAGGCTGGTCTGAAAGATGAACATTTACATTCCCAGCTTTGGAAGTTCATCAGGACCCTGCCCAGCTGCTGAACACATCCTTTACAAAGCCTTACCAGGAATCGAATCAGCAAATAAAAACTGAGCTTGGAAATATATTTTCCAGCAGCAAGGTTGTTTTCCTCCCTCTTGATCAAAGTCTCTTATCTGAGGCACTAAGGAAGTGGCTTGCAAAGCACTCAGCACTGCAAAACCCTGGGATTCCCATCTCCAATTTCCCTATTCAAGCACAGATGTTCAGATGTTGCCTCTTTTTCCTATTCACATCCTTGAAGAACATCATCTAATCACATACACTTCATCAAAACATCCATTTTTTTCCCTCTACAGATGTCTCTCTTAGGAATCTGTTGCCAGCACTCAAAAGCAAGAACCCCTTGTAGGGACCTAAAGTGAGTTTTGAGGGTGACCAACAGTGTAGGCACAGAAGACACACCTGTTTCTGGAGGCTTCAAAGGCAGCCTGCTTTGGTGAACAGGTAAGATCTCCAGCTTGACATTTTCGGAAGTGGCAGCTAAAAGCTGAGTTGCCTCTAACAAGGAGCAGTGCTCTGTGCTTGTGCCATCAATGGAGAGAATGTGGTCGCCAACGTGCAGCGCGCCACACCTGCAAAGGAAACAGCAGGAGAGGTCATTACACACACAGCCAAAATCCACATCATTCACTAAGGAGAACACACACAAAATTCAACTGCAAATTAATGCTCAAATTCTTGTTAATTTCTTTTCATATATGATTTTTTTTTCATTCCAATTTGAACCTCAGGTTCAAGCATTACTCAACCAGGATGGTTGTTGTGGTTTGATACTGGCCCAATGCCAGGCACCCACAACAGCCACTCACTTGCACTCCCCTCCCATAGCTGAGCAGAGGAGAGGAAAAAAAAATTAAACAAAGGGTTCATGAGTTGAGATAAGGATTGGGAAAAAACACCCCAAGGGCAAAACAGGCTCAATTTCAAGGCACAAAGTGAGTTTATTACTAACAAAATCAGAGAATAATGAGAAGTAAAAGCCCTTAAAACACCTTTTCTTCCTCTAATCCCTCCCTCCTTCCCACCAACAGAGCAGGAAGACAGGGGATGGGGGTTTTGGTCACTTCATCACCCGAGGTTTTCTTCCACTNGGATCTCTGCATCCCCTGTGGATCCCCATGGGCTGTGGGTGGATCTCTGCATCCCCCAAGGATCCCCAGGGGCTGTGGGTGGATCTCTGCACCCCCCGAGGATCCCCATGGGCTGTGGGTGGATCTCTGCATCCCCTGTGGATCCCCAGGGGCTGTGGGTGGATCTCTGCATCCCCTGTGGATCCCCAGGGGCTGTGGGTGGATCTCTGCATCCCTCGCGGATCCCCACAGGCTGCAGGGGCTCAGCTGCTTCCCCATGGTCTCACCATGGCCTGCAGAGGAATCTCAGCTCCAGCACCTGGAGAACCTCCTCCCCCTCTTTCTCCCTGATCTTGGTGTCTCCACATTGTTTCCCTCGCATGTTCTCACCTCCTCCTCTTCCCTAGTTGGAATTAACACCAGGCACAAAACTTTCTTTTGGTTTTCTTCTTAAATCTGTTATCACAGAGGCATTACCACCATCTCTAATTGGCCCAGCTTTGGCCAGCAGCATGTCCATCTTCAGATCCATCAGGGATTGGCTTTGCCAGACATGGTGGAAGCTCCCAGCAGCTTCTCACAGAAGCCACCTCTGTGGCACCCCCCACTACCAAAAACCAAGCCATGCAAAAGCAACACATTCATGTTTGAGTCAGTGTTGTTGGTGGCTTCACAAAAAATCTTTTAAATTTGTAAAAGTGCCCCCTCACGGCCAGCCTGGATGGCTAAGGGGTCACCCAGCAGTATAGTTACATCCTGGGAGCCAGGAGTTCAGCTTAGCAACACAACTGAACACAGCTAGTGCTGCACAGCAGCCTGTCTGTGCATCCCCACAGAAAGGGTTTCCTGCCTTGTCCATCAGGAAAAGGTTCCAGCCAGAAGTTTCTATAACAGGCTTTAGCCATTTCACAGCTCCAGCACAGACAGACCTGAGGTTTTTATAGCTCAACTTTCACATGCACTGAGTTACCTGCATTCCTGGTGAGGAGTGTCCACTGCTGGTGGTCAGATATTTTTAGCACAAACAGTGCTAAGAACATGTGGACATGAAGATTTCAAGGCAAGACTGAGAAGAATGGCTTATAGCTAGCAAGGGGCCAAAAGAGCAGCCGAGAAGGAAAAGCAGAGCTAAGAACAGCCTTTTCAGATCTGTACCTGTCCACCACGCTGGCTGGCTTGATCTTGTCGATGACAATGACCTGCTTGTTCCGGTGCATGGCTGTGGTCAGTGTGATTCCCAGCGTAGACCCCGGAGTCTTTGCTATTTCAACTAGTAAAGGACCAGAAGCATTTGCTACAGTATCTGCAAAATAAGAGAGCACCTGAAGACAATTCTCATACAGCCTTTTCCATCTCTAAATGCAGGGGTTACCAACAGTGCTGACTTGCCACGTGAAGCAGCAAGTCTATAGCTTGGACATCTATGGTCCACGCCACATGGTGACTTAACAAAGAAGAACACTAAAGAAGCAAAATTGCCTCTGCACAAAATCTACATGACAATGAAGACTATTACAACAAATTCACTCATGGAAAGAACTCTCCTCTCTCTTTACTTTGGATTAAATAGCAATATTGAGGAAGAGATTGCTCAAAGGCTCTGCAACAGTCACATCAATGGTAATAAAAGCACAAAAAAGGAAGATCATAAGACATCACTGTTATTGGCTTTTTCCCAAACAAACCAAAATGAAAAGGCACAAGGATACAGCATGCCACTTTCTGAAGTACTCAGAAGTTTCGTGGCTGCTGACAAGCCAGTCAACTCCTCTGTGTTTCAGCACCAGCTTCAAAATACCACCTCAGCTGCTTGTTTGAGCTCCTCCAGTGTGACAGTGGGAGCAGACACAGCACTGCCAACCCCCTGCTCACAACAGCCTCCTCTCCCATCAGACAATACAGAGGCAACTCATTTTTAAAAGACGCATCTCTGCAATAAGCTTAATAGATGCTTTAAGTGAGACTATGGAACTCCTACAAAATTGCACCTGTTAGCATAAGCCTGCACCAAACATATCCATCTCTCTGAGGAAGGGGGAGGACAAAGAAAGCCTGTGTTTCTGGTGGATTAGACAGAAATTCCCTCCAGCTTTGTTACACACATTTGCCTCCAGATTACCTAAAGCCATAACAAAGAGGTGGGATTCACAAATGTATTATCACCATCAGACATCCAATAACCAGCACCCCCCATGTGTAGGTGACAGCCCCCACGAAAGCACTCATGAAGACCCAGCCATCCATTTCGAAGGAAAGGCCAGTAGAGCCCTCTGAGCACCTGATGCCTCCTCAACCCTTAATTATTCATAGTAAGTCTTTTCTCATTCAAAGATATGCTCCAATAATGCTGATGCTACTTGACACCAAACCTGATGCATGGCTCATTCTTGCTCTCTGATAAACAAGAGCATTAATGCAGATCTGGGAAGCTAAGCTGCAGCAAGGTCTTTTCTCAGATTTGTTGAAGATACTGAATCTCTGGAGACAGAAATTTACCTTGGACATTTCCCTTAGGAATCAGCCAAGGGATGTTCAGGCTCTGGTCTACACACACTGCTTCACAGGGGAGGAAGCAGGAGGAATGAGCCACGTTAAAGGTTATGCAGGCTTCACATAAAACACTGTTTATTCTCTGATGAAAAGGACCACTGGGGAGATTGGCAGGCCTGGTAAAAAACACAGTCCCAGTTTAATCAAAAGATAAGCAAAGCACCCAACTAAAGCCTGCAAAAGGCGCATTTAAGGGTTTATTAGCAAAGGAAGCACCAAGAGACTGAGGATCTCTTCCAACAGCAAACATCAGGAATATGTCAGTTTTCCAGCCAGTTTTTTTGTGTATGTCCAGCACATATCCTCTGAAGAGGGACATGGATTCATATCCCTTCAGCTGAAGGGAAGAAGATAAAGAAAATAAAAAGAGCTTGCTGGACCATCAGACCTCTCTTTGCAAGGAAAATACCTACTCCTCTCCAGTTTACCCAGCGTCCAAGCTTCTCAGCTTTGCCAAATGATCCCCAAGGAGGTCTCAGCATGATGGTGAGAAGAAAGAGCCTCAGGACCTCAGGACCAGGGTTATTAGTAAGACTGTAGGAAACCACAGTCCTGCCTCCAGCCCATGGTCACTCCTCCTGCCACACACAGCGCAGGCCACCTCGCTGTCCCTTTTAATTCTCATCTCCATCACAGATGAGAATTGCTCCAAATCCATTTTATAGAGGCATTTACTGAGGAAATACCAGCCAAGCCTCTACTAATTATTCTAGGAGAAGATTTGCCTCAAATCAAAGGTCAGGAGTCAGCAATCTCACAATATTTGTGAGGTGTGATTAACATGGAGCTATTACACCCAAGCTAATTTTAAAAGAAACACAGAAGGGACAGAACAGGCCATGCAATAACTTTACTGTAAGAAGCCAATTGGCATTGTTGCACTGGCACCAAGAGGGGTTTCTGCACCATCATGCACAGCTACAACATCTCAGGAGGACACAAAGGTCTGTGCAACACCTGCTCACCACACCCATACACTTGCAGGGTACTCAGCAATATTGTGATGGATACAATGGAAACAGAGCCTGCTCCAGGTTCTCACTCACACCAGTGCTGAAGATATGGGAAAGGTGATCGTCCCACCACTCAAAAAAGGGGGTTGGCAGGTGTTTTCTAGACCTTTCTCTCAGTAGCTTCTTTTTAAGGAAGTGCTGTGGGGGGTTTTCATTCTTGCACCATGTTTCTGAGCCTCTCTCAGCTTTGCTCACCTCCTCTCTGAGGAGGAACGGCTCTTGTAACCAGCCTGGAAAGTGCAATTGCTTGGGGAATAAGACAAGTGCAATGGTAGGGATGAACTTTTCCTGCTGTAATGCACTTTGGAAGAGAGGAGGGAATAGAAAATAAGAAGGGAAATGGAAAAGGAAAGGGAAAATGAGAAGAAGGGAAAGGGGAAAGAAGAAATGGGAGATGGGAAAGAGAAAAGGGGGAAAGGGAAGGGGGAAGGAAAGGGAAAGGAACCTCCCTTGCAAATACAAACAAAAAAATCCCAAAAACTCCTAGAAGAATCAAACTGGGGAGCTACTCCCTTCCTGACACAGCCTAGCAGCTCTTTCCCCTGCAGCTCTACAGGCACATGGAGGCATTTGACATCCTGGGCCCCTCTTCAGGCCCTAGCCCCCACCACTGCTCGGCAGACACTGACAAGTCACCCACTTGTGGCACACTACCAGCCCTCCGCTCCATCAGCAGGAGAGCTCCACAGGCTTAAAAAACTTCAGTCTAAAACTGAATGGGTGGAGGGGCAGCCAGGGGAAGGGAGAGGAGGAAAAGGACACAGCAAACCACTTTGCTCATTCGTCATCTCTGGCAGCGACCTTCTCCCCTTCAGGAGTCAACCCTAAAGGCTTGCAGCCCAGATCCTTAGTACATGGCACACACAGATTATTTACAAAGTAACTACTCACATACCATTTTCTGGCTGGTCAATTTATTGGAGGTGATTTTTTTTTTCCACTCTCCCCTGTTTTTCAAAAGGCCCATAAGATAAAGTGCAGCCATGGGAAAACATCTGTTCATTGCAAAGATCGACTGGCATCAGCAAAGGGCAGAGATTTTCCCAATGCCCCCGGAGGGGCCGTGTCAAGTTGGCACTCATTTAAAATGGAAATAGCAGATTCTTTTAATTCCATCTGTGGCCTTGAGAAATCTTAGCCAACCTGACAAAAAGCTTGCCATGGTCCCAATCCTAGGCCGGCCTCCCCGGTGAAATCCCAACAGGCAGGGGATGCTTGGTGGCGATGGCAGGCAGCTGCCACATCCCTCACACCAAGAGCAGGGCTGGCCCCATGCAGATCATCCCCAGAGCACAATTTTGGCTGGAAAACCACAGAGACAGCTAGGGAATGCCATGATTCAACGCTCCCCCGCAGCAACCCTGGGCTCTCACCAAGGACAGAGGCAGAAAAACAACTTTCCCTCCTCAAGGGTCAGCCCACACCACCCCAGCACATACAGCTGCAGCAGAGAGTGAGCACCTTGTAAAAACCTCTGTTCTCCTGAGGATAAACAGGACAAGCACCACTTCATTGTGATGTCCCCAGCCCCTTCACCAGGTTTTCAAAATGGGAATTAGGAGTCCTTCTTTTAGGCTGAAAATATCACCAGACCACTCTCAGCACCAGCTGTTCCCTTCCCTCATCAATTTCCAGAGACTGTAATAGTTGTGAACTGGGGACGATGTACTCATCTCCCACTGCAATTATTGGCTGCTGCCTGGCAAAACTGTCTGCAGAGATTGTTGTAGGCTACATGATCTGTATCATCTTGCCTTAAAAGAAAGCAGGACAAATATATTCCTTTACAGGGTTGCGGAGATTACTCTCCAGGCAGAAATTATCTAAGAAAGGGGCAGGTTTTACATTTTTGGGAAGCATCTAGTGCTGGTCCACAGATTAGCAACACAAGATGGAGAGGCACTGCATAAAACCCTGCTGTCCCTCCATGTTCATTCAACTCTCACAGTCTTAGGTGAGAGAATTACCCAAGAAACACCAAGACACCGAATCACCTTCATGGCTATTTTTGCTCCAAGTCAGGTTTTAAAACAAGAAGCTTTCTGCAACACAGACACCATGGACTGCAAAAACAATAAACCCCGCAAAAGGCCCATTTCCCAGGCACAATTAATTGTTTCCTATTGTTCAGACTTGACAGCTCCACGCAAAATCTCTCCTTACCTCTATTTCCCCCCTCCCTGGAGCAGCCTGCAAGGAGAGGAATGGACATCCCTTACTGCTCAGTTACCACAAAAAAATCATAGAAAGGTAGAAGATAGCTTTTGGGTAGTTTCTGTTTCCCATGGTTTAAGTGTTTCCTCTTTGTCATGAGCAGCAGCCAGCTCCCAAAGAGAAGCTGCTCATGTGGTGTGGCAGAAGCCAGGCAGCGTGCAGGCAGCTGCTGAGGCACCAGCTTTTCCTTCCAGCTCTTCCATGGAGAACCTGTCTGTGTGGCACACACTGCCCAGCTCCTGGTAGCCACCCAGCCAGTGGAGAGCCACTATGTCCATGCTTGTGGAGCTTCTACCAAAAGGAAGGGGAAAGCTTGTGGTGAGGAGACTCAGTAGGAAGCAGAAAGCCCTCAGGGCTGTCACAAGGAACTCCCCTATCCTAGTGCACATTGCATGGGTGAGTTCTGGTGCTCTCAGCTCTCTTTCCTCAGGGGTGATGTGGCATCAAACTCTCTCAGCTTCAGATTCTTTTTATTTTCCTCCACACTGACAAATCAGAAAACAACTTGATATCATAGACTCCTATTCCTCACTGAATCCTAGGCTCAGGCATGTTGGACTGGTTAGTGAGATTTGTGGAAAAGACTCCAACCTAGTCCAGCTCATGGCTCCAGGGAGGCAGAAACATTGCAATCTACTACACAGTTCAACAAGCTTCCAGAGCCAACACAGCTTCAAATTCTGTGGTAACCTCAAACTCATTAACAACGCTTCCTGCAGTAACAGCTGTGTGTCACAAAGCCAGCCCAAAATTACTTTACAATAGCTAATAATACACCCTTTCCCAGGGCTTGAAACTTAAAATCAAATGAAAAAAACAAAACAAAACAGAACAACAACAACCACCAACCTACCAAACCCTCAAACTGTGTAAAATGCTTTTTAGAAATACTCATCCTCTGCCCTCCAGTAAATTCTGTCTTATTTGGGGTCAAGCATTTGATCACCCCTCATTTATTTCAAAAGCAGATCTGAAATAACATTTCTAAGAAAAGGAAGCTCCAGAATTAAGCAGGGTCAAAATTCAGAACCAAAGCCACAGCAAGTCTCTTCCGGCATGCAGCTCACTCCTCTGCACACATTTAGCAGTGCTATTTGCAGTGCTGGCAGAGCTGTCCAGCCCCCTTTAGCTCTGACTTCTCCTGTGCCCTCCCTGTCTAGATTAGAAAATCCCCTTTTGCCCTCTCCTCTAAAGCCACTCGTCGTTCCTATCAAGACACATCACCGCATAAGGGCATTTCAAATCCATTTAACGAAGCCAGCTTTGAACTTTACCCCCTACCTCCATGCTGGCAGCATATTGCTCAGCAATTTTTCCACTGAAACTGAGTATCCCAATTACTGTCTCTAGTCTCACATGCTTTCCAGGCAGTCAGAGAAAAAAATGGCATCACAATCATCTTGTCCTTACCCATGATGGTCACGTCATACTCAATCTGGAAAAGTGCCTCCTGGCTGCACTGCCGCAGGATGTTGAGGGCATCAGCATGGGTCATGCTGTGCAGAGGAATCCCATCCACGCTCAGCAGCCTGTCCCCAATTTTCAAGGACCCTTCCCTGTAAGAAGCCAAAGGCAATTCCCTTCTTTATGTATATATATTTGTTTATGTTTAGATAAATAATCTATATATCTTTATATAAATATCTATATAGATAAATTTGCTATATATTTACATTGTCTATATGTAAATATATAAACATATATTATTTGTGTGTGCACACACATGTATGTGTATGTGTATATATGTACGCACACATATTAGAAAGTCAATTACTCTCATCCTGTAGGATGGAAGAACACTCCTTGGACAATAGTCTGGGTTATTTATAGTACCAAGCCCATCATATCAGCACAAGAGCAGATAGACTAGCTCCTGCTTTCCAACACAGCATCAGCAATTCAGCTGCACAGGGCTAATGAAGGGGCTGCCTCTGCAAGAGCAGTTTCTGCCTTTAACTACGACATCTGCACTGGGAGCACCGTGCCCACCTCCCCACACAGCACAGGTGCCACACCACTGCTGGCATTCCACACCACCAGCATGAGAAGCCTCGGGGGGGCACCAGGAGGAGGACAGGAAGGGGACACATTCAGGAGCACGGGGACAGCGGCTGGCCTGTCCTGTGAAGGCAGATGTGGAGGCGTGACACGAGCAGTACCTGTCTGCAGGGCCGCCTGGCCTCACGTAGGTGAGCACCAGCGGCCTGGACTTGTGCCAGTCTTCATGGGCTCCCCCTGTAATCAAACCAGGAAAGCCATAAGTCACCAGAGGTTTGAAAGTCTGAGTGAGAGTGCTGAGAAAAGAGACATTTATCACATAACAGCTGACACTGCCTGCCAGCAAAATCACTGCCCTAGATTAGGCAGCCGGCAGTCCTTAGAGGCAGCAGGGGATCCTCTTCAGGACATGCTTTGACTGCTTAGCTGAGGTTTTTGTCATTCACCTTCTTACTTTTCCCACTTTCTTTCTCTGCTTCTGCTTTTCACTGGAGAAGCTACTAACCTCTCAGCACAAAGCCAAAGCTGTTGCCTTCCTTGTAGAGGGACACTTCAATGGTCTTGGGAATAATGCCAGCACTGCTTTCTGGCACTAAAAGGAAGAGAGAAAGATCCAGTTACCCCAGATAAACCTTTTCCAGCCACAGTGCAAAACAGTATCAAAACTCATCCAAACAACACTGAAATTAAAGTCCAGCCCAAAACCCATATTTTATTCTCCCTGCTTGGAAACAGAAGAGCCCAACCCGGACACACGAACCTTTATCAGAGCCAACCATCAGGTTTCAGAATGATTTCACCAGCTCAGTGTTGTGCATCTTCTCTCGAATTTGTCTTGGTTAATACCCTGACATTCAAGTAAAACCATCTCGTTTATCAACTGGCTTTAATGCATTCAGCTTTTCTCAAAAGCCTCTGCCACAGATAGAAACTTATTAAAAAAAACAGCAGCAGCATAAGGAATCAAGTCACCAGTTGACCTTAAAGAAAATGAAAATCCCAAATCCTCAATGCATAAAGTTGGTTTCTTTCCCTTACCTCTCATATTTTGGATTTTAAAAAAGATTAAGTGAATCCTTTAAACTGATCCTAGGGGCAATTCAGTATTTTTATGTTAAATACACAGTACTATTTGTACAAAATACAAAATGTACAAAGTAAAGAGAAAAAGAAAGAAATTGTTTCCATCTCTTGACATCCCCTACTAGCTAATGATTTATTGCACTATTGCTGTGAATATGGACAATTTCCCAGTCTTCTCCACCCTGAACAGCATGTGACAATTCAGCCTGGTCCACTCTGAAAATTCCTAATTTTCAAACCAAGTGCCATGAATGGCCACAAGGATAATCAGGAAAAAAAACCCAAGAACTTGACTTGGAGATGAAGGGTGCCCTAGGCACACCCACACTGCCACTTCCCTTGGCTCAGGAGGAGCAAATCTCCTCACTGTCCTCACTGACCACACTCATCCTTACTGCCAAGCACCCTGAAGGCTTGCAACCTGCAGCCAAATTAGGCTTAGCCCAGCCCTTAAGCAAAGCCAAAAGACATACAATGGAGGCACAGTGTTGCCTGCAGGCAGACAGCCCTGGGGACCAGCTCCAGTGAGCCCAAATAAACCTCCAAACACTGCCCCTACTTTGCTCCTACTGCTGTGCACAGACAGCTAACAGGGACACAGCCTAGAAATACTCCAGAATGGAGTGCTCAGGGCACAGGAAGGCTCCCAGCCAAGGGGTGATACTCAAATACCAAGAAAAGGGTATAAAGTATCCACAAATGAGTTCAAAAGCCATCGAATTTCTGTCCTAAGCACTGAAGTATGAAGTGCTGCAACAGCCTCTCATAAGATCAGTGGGATCTGGGAAACCTAAGCCAGAGTTAACACAGGGTTTGGTTTATTTAAGAAAGGGATGATATGACACAGTAGCCTGAAAACTAGACTTGGACTTGCAAGATCTCTTCCAAAGCAGGAAATTACAGAGTGGGAAGAAAAAGTCAAAGCCACAAGCACAAGCTATTGAATTGCACTGTATTTCTGCTCTTTGCCTAGGGAAAGACAGTGGGGTGGGGGTGAACATGCACAGCAATAACAAACCCTCACAGCAGATAAAAGCCCACCATGAATTGGAATCACACAGTAATTGACAATTTCCTGTATTTTTCAGGGCTTCTTTGTTTGGACCATTCATAAACAGCCCCAATAATCTCACTGGAGAGAAGTCACTATCTCAGTGTGCTCTTCCTGCTCATTTAAAGCTGAGGACATCTTGCATTGCTGCTATTGATCGAGCTGGCACCACTTCTTGGCTGGCAAGTTCAGTTTGCCAGATTCTTCATAAGGAATATCACAGAGAATAAGGAATACCATGGAGAAAGGTTAAGAGTGGTCATCTCTAGGGAGCATGAGAATATGGAAGACTTGAGCCACAGCTGGCTTTACCAGAGGTGTATGCAAAAGCTCACTAACATTTACAGCAGAAGAGAGGGGAACAATGGATACAGATTCATCTATTCCAGATTAGATTTTACTCTTTTGGGCTTTACACAGTCATTTCTATATTCAGTACTTTTAATCTAAAGGCAGCAGCTACAGCAAAGCTCTGAAGTATAAAATATCTTCCTATCTGGGGCAAAATGTTAGATTTCATTAGTTTTGTTTTTCCTGTCATTTTATTTTTAGTTGTTCTATTTCCTCTGCCCAATCATCGTCTGATTGATCTGGGTAAGTGAATGAGGGGGGATTTGATTCACAATGGAAAGACTGTGATGAGAAACTGTATCGAGGAATTTGTTTTAACCAGAAACATCAATCATCAAAACAAATGGGGGCAAGAGCAAATATTCTCCCATGACAGGACACAAGCCCTGTTAGTTGGGCTTGCCATCCTCTTCCAGGGCCCCTTAGCTGGAAAGCAGATTGCTTCAGTTTCCCTTCTAAAAACACATAACACTTCAAATAATCCTGAGGACTAACAGCACTTGCCACAGTTCAGAAAAGGTCATCTGGTAATACATGTTTAAGACTGAATTAAACCTCTTGTAGCCACACGCCAAAAGGGAAAACGAGAAGCTGAAGGAGCATCAGGAGGCAGATTGGCCTGTGCTGTCGAGTCACTCCGAGGCAAGACAGACCTAATCAGCCATCCCCTGCCAGTGTGCATGAACAGGCACCCACTGTGCTGGAAAAAGTGCTCTGCTCCGACTGCACACAGCTCAGCAGCATCCACCGCCCGCGCGAGCAGATGAAGCAACAGCAAAACGCCCCTGGACACTGCCTTGGCCACAGCACCTCTGCACGAGCAAGTCCATCTGCACCCCAGGACAAAAAGCAGCCAAGAAGAGAGGGCAGCACTGTCCAAGAGGCACCTACCAGCTGGCGGGAGCTCGTACTCCACTTCCAGCACCACCCTCTCGCCCACGTTCTTCAGCAGGCTGATGATCTCGTCGTGCCGCAGCTTGGTCAGGTTAATGCCATTCACTGACTTGATGTAATCCCCCACGTTCAGCTGGTCACTCCTGCAAAGAAATAAAATAAAAAGCAGTGGTAGCACAAAGTCTCCAGCTGGTTGGTAACTGCTGGACTTTCTGAACAAGCCAGCAACGCTGGACTGATCTCTGCTGTCTGATTGCATGTGTCTGCTATCAGAGAGAAGTGCTAAAATTGAAGCCATCTATCTATCCCGGTGGCAAGTGTTCAGATCTGTACACACAGCAACAATCGCAGTGTATGTGTTCACAACCTCTCTGCCGTTGCTCAGTTCCCATTCACATAGAGCAATCAGTCAAAGAAAAGCACACCAAGAGCTGTCTTGAAAAAAATCCAGCAGGGAAAGAGAAAACATCTTTCCTTTTGCCTGTTTTCTGCAAAATTGTTCAATTACTCTTTCTTTTTTCCTGCTTCTTGGAGCCTTTCTTTGCCCATTCCTTTTCTGAGCCAATAATGTTACTTATACACTCAGTATTCAGAACAGATACAATATTAAACCACTTAGCTTGATCAAGATGTATTGTACCATGCAGCTCTCCTAAGAAGGCTGCCTAATTTCACAGAACCGCAAATATCCCTACAAAAAATTTCAGAGCATAATTGCATAGAGCATAGGAAATAACTCAAAATAGAACATGTTCTACTTCCTGAAGCAACAACTTTGCATTCTGGGGCACTTGAAAAAAGGGTCTTGGGTGCCAACCACTTCAATTATAACTCTATTCATTCAGTAGCTGGAACATGCAACTATTCCTCTCCATTCCTGCTGTGCTCTCTGCACCCATTTCCATTTCTCACCTTGCAGCGAGTCCTCCCGGCCTCAGATTGGAGACTCTTGGCTTTCCATCTTTGTCTGTGCCACCTGAAATGGTTAAACCAAGGGTGCTTCCTTCTTTCTTAATCAGCTCCACGATTGTGACCCCTCTGAACTCCTCTGAAAGATCAGGAATAAAGGCAAACAACTCAGTGGAAGGCACATTCCCTCAATCCCAAGAACACCCTTTTCCTACAGGTGTTGGAAAGATAGACCTGGGATGATTTGAACAACTAGCACGAAGAAAGAGCCTCTATTCATTTGAAATTAAGTTGTAAAACAGAAGTGTGTCCTGGTAGACCCACAGCAATGTTTGCATGCAGGTCTGGCAGGCAGGAAGACAAGGCAGAGCAATAAGGGGTTATGAGAGAGTAAAAACCTTGTGTTTCAAGGTCCTGGAGGCAGTACAAAAATTCAAAACCAGGGTGATGGGAGCTCAGCAATGGCCCAGGGAGACCACCTCAGGGCCTATGCTTGATAAAGAGTGGGGAGGGCACTAACAGAGCTGTCAGGTGGTCACAGTTACACAAGAGGAGGATGCTCCTGCATCCAGGTCCAGGAGATGTGGACCTGCAGTAGCTGCCTGGATGGACCAAACAGGGCGGATCTTAAAATACTGTGATTAAAAAAAACTATAATGAGACATCAATATAGTTGGAACACAATGTGGAGAGGGATGAGATCCTGTCATCATCAGGGAGCTGGGAGGAGGCACGACCTTCTTTCATTCACAGCAGTTTGCTCACCCATCTGCACCTAGTCCAAGTCAAACTCCCTCCTACCACCTCATCTACAGCTGGAATTGAAGACACGAGTCACTCTGACACTGTGACTTGTTCTACATGCACTGCCTGCCATCAGACACAGGTCCAGGCCCAGGGGATGCCCACCCCATCTGCTGCACCAGTACTGCTTCTCTGGGTGCTGCAGAGAGTGCACATTTTATGTTTTCTAGTCCAAGACAACACTCTTGTCAGTCCAGCACCTACATATAAGCCCAACCCAGTATCAGTTTTGATCTCATCACAGATCATGTCTGGGTTTTACAAAAACAGGGTTCCTAAATTATTCCAGCTTCTGGATTTGGCTTGAATGGGCCATAAGTGAGCAGGAGAGTCAGTCTTGGCCTGGAAAGACCAAGAAAAGACCAAGAGTTCCAAAGACTTGGCAAAAGGCAGCTCTGCAATACTGAGGAGAAGGTGGTGATGTACTGGCAGCACACAACAAACAGCAGCCCCACAGATGTGGACAAAAATCCCACGTTGCAAATGGCCAAGGTGCTTGTTTACACTGTAAACCTTACCAGGCTTAAATGAGATGCTCTGTTTGGAGAGGGAACATTTGAAACCTCTTGCACACTGACTTTCAGAGCAAGGCAGGGCCCCTTAAATAGCATATTGACACAGAAGATCCATGCTGGTGCAGGGCCTCCTCCACTCATCCAAAACATGGGGTCAACTGGCACTGTGGTGCCACATCACCAGCATTTTGCTCCTGTTGAAAGCCACCAGGACACCAGAAATTGCAGCTCACTTAGAGTCCTGCCATGCACTACCTGTTTTGTAAAGCACTTCCAAGAATAATCTGCGCACTTGATTAATGTGAGTAGGGAACCTCTTTGCAATCTAACTCCAGTCTGGCAGGCATTTAGGCACTGCTGGGCACCCATTTAATGTGGCACTGGCAGCTCCTCGTAAAAATGTCAGGTCCATAATACTTCTGCTCTTTAAACTCGGTTTTGATCCCTTGCCAACTGCAGTAAGTTAATTTTCAATTCACCAACCCAGGAGCCCAGGGGCTGCCTGAAACTTGGGGGGACTCGCCACCATGCTGGAAAGAACAACATCCGGCACCATCCTGCAAATTTCCTCTCAACTACAAACATGAGTGATCAACACAGATGGTGCCACAAGGGGAGATTATTAGCTTTTCAACAGGATTTAATTTTGATCCTTGATAAGTGTTTAAAATGAGAACTCCCAGAATGCAATCATCCATTGTTATGGGTTCAAGGAGAAATTACTGCTGCAAAAAAGGCAAGTCCCTAAGATCAACCAATCAAGGTCAGCTATAAGGAATTTTGACCCATGCCTCTATAAATCTACTGCCACTGTCACAGACCCATACAGTGTAAAAGTGAGCTGGTTAAGGAGGATCTGGTCCTTCAGGACATAATCTTTAAGTACCATATATGAGCAGTCTTAGATTTCTTCTACTGGCATATATGATTGGATTTTGCATCCCAGGGCAGGAAGAGCACACCTGATTTTTCCCTCCCCACTGAGATGCCTTGAGCTGGAGTTGTTGGATGCACTGGCTCTTGTGAGCCTTTCCCCATCAGGGCTGCACTACAGTGGAGTGGAACAGTGATGTGATGGAGAATATCCTCTGGAACAAGTGCTGAATGATGAAGCAATAGCATAAGGGCCCCACTTCTTCCCCATTACCTAGAACACACTAAACCAACCCTGTGACTGGGTCGTTAGCAGCCAGAGGTCAAAACCAACCCCCGGCTTTCCTAGGAAGGAGATGAGTTGTCCAAGGCAACCAATCCAGACCTGCTGGAGTGTGCAGGCACGTGAAGCCCAGTGCCAAGAGAGGCAAATGAACTACCACTTCTCCACTTCCTCTTCAGCCCTTGGGGTGTTTCTGCATGGGAAGGTTTATCTCACACAAAAATTTGCTGTGACTGACTAAATATCAAAACAAACTTAGTCAGATGTGGGAAATTCGAAGCTTGCCAGACACTGCCAGTCTCCCTCCCTGCTTGATGAGCTCAGCTATGGCAGCATTTCTTCCCTCTCTCCTTTGCTGCTGTTTTCTTCTTCATAAGTGTCACTCCAGTGCAGGAATAAGTTCTTGCCCAGCTCCCTGTAACTACTGTCAATAGCTCCACACAAGATAGGAATTGTACCAGTAATACACCACTCGCTGAGACCAATCACCACCATCCATTTTTGTTCTCCAGCAAAAGCCTTGCTGATAGATGCACCAAAATTAGTGTTTTGAGGTAAAGTGTAATGGACGTCCCAATGTTTTGGAGCAGGAGCTGATCCCCTCCTTTACCTGGGATGCTTTGCCTCCTGGAGACCAGGGCTGTGTCCATCCCACCAGAGTCCTTGCTCCCCTTTGAGTAAGGGCCATCATCTGTGAGCAGAGCAAACACAGAAGCTGAAATTAGTACCAAAAGCCACAAGCAACTGAACCAGAGCACTTTAAGAAGTTGTCCTCTTGACACCAAAACTGGAATCACTTCTGTATCACAGACTGCAGGCAAAAAAAACATTACCAGCCCCAGCTTTGCACTGCGCCATGTGGGCTCTCACCTTGTGGAGAGGGAAACAGGAAGGCAGTAACATTATCTGATTTATTCTTCTTGGAGCTAATCTGCTAAGAGAGAACAAAATTCCCTTACTCCTGTAATTATGTGGAACAGCTGAGGATAGAGAAAGCTGGGGCATTCGTATCACAAGTTTCAAGCCTGTCATTATGCTTGTGAAAAAACTTACAGTGTTTGGAAATGCAGTCATACATCAGGACACTAACAGGGCACTAAATCACTATACTTGAGTGAAATTGCCTATTCTTATAGATCCCATTATTTCAGAGTCACATTTTTCTGCTGCTGTTCTAGCCTCTGCACAATATAGAGAACACCTTCTTTTAGGTGATTAAAAGGGAAAAAAAGTCAGAGTGAAGAGAAAATAGCATTATATACGGTAAATACACTGCCCAGCATAAGCTGAAATTTAAAGCATCTAAATGTCTTTGTATTGTCCTATTGAAAGACTGCTACAGAGTTATCACAGAGCTTATCTGCAGAGAAAGCAGCATGCTTTTACAGATCTCATTTCCATCCATCTAAAATGTCTATTTTCATAGCATTTCATAAAAAGCTGGCACTTTTCCAATCAATAATTTTCAGTAACCACATAGTACCAAATAACTCCCATTCTCAGTGGCCATATTCTTGAATTTTTCAGTAGCTGTGAAGGTTTAGAAGTTGTACATGATAGTATAAATACAGGTTACTGAAAACCTTACCATTTATTCCTGCCCACAGCCCTTAAATAAATTACATTTAAATTACAAAGAAGTTTTTGTCCCACCCCATACAAAGTGAACAAAAATTTTAATTTAGCCTCATTCAAGACACGGGTCTGTACAGAGAGGACTCAATCCCAATGTTCAGTTTGCTGGCAGCCCGCTTTCCCCATAAACAGAAAAAAGATGGTGTAAATCTTAGTCTCTCTTACCAGGAGGTTTTTCCTAATATCCTGGTTTACCCTCTCTCTGTCACCTCACCCCTGGCAGAACTGCAGAGTCAGATAACAGGGATGGTTTGGGTGTGTAAAGGAAGGTGGCGATTCTCAGGGGAGCAGCAGGACAATGCCAATCCAATTGCTCCCTGCCCACATTCCCAACAGCTACAACCACCCTTTATTTCTCTCCCAAATGCAGCAGCACATTGGAAGAGGAACCCTAAAGCTCAGGAAACCCTGAGGTTCCTTTTTCAACACCAGAGGTAATTGTGCAAAAGGCACCTGCAACATACCCTGGGCTACCCAGGGCTGGAACTTCTTGCTGCACTGGAGCATCAGTGTGCCTTTGGTGCCACAGGCCAGTGCGGATGGCGAGGACCACCCCAGCGTGCAGCTGCCCTCCACATGACAGCACTGCTGCCAGCTCTGCCCCCAGGTAACGTGCTCAAGGCAGCGAGGTTCTGCTGTGGATGGGATCCCTGCATTCCTGGGAAACCACGCAAGATGGTTCAAAGCCAGCTCCATAATCTGCTGGCAAACTGAAGCAGAGAACCATCTGTTTCCCACAAACACACCGCCCCAGAGCAGACAGTCACCAGCACCCTTCTGCGCTTCATTTCCCCAGCACAACCCCAATCAATGCTGATAGGAAACCCCAATTCGCTACTGGTCACCCTCTCTACCCCAACAGCTGTTGGCAAACATGCCTCAGCTTCCCTTTGAGCAAGAAACCAGGTTGCCTGTGCATTAACAACAGCTCCAGCAGCAGCCAAGTGGCCAAGAGCAGTGACCCGAGCTACAGGCCCTGCCAGCAACCAGCAACGCCCCCGCTGCCCTGTCCCACTGCTCCTGACAGCCAGCAAATAACCAGCACCACAGCCACCCTTCTCCTATTGCTCCTCCCTTCCAAACTCAGTTGATTTTGTGAAAAATGTTTGGGTTTTCCCCCTCATTATCTGGCTAAAATGTTTGAACAGGAAAGGAGGCTGCCACACGCAGCCTGCTGAAATGGGAACTGGAATTTGCTTGCAGGAGCATCCCCGCTGCGTGCACGGCTCTTTGTTCATTTGCAGCTGATTTCCTGCTCTGCCATTCAGGCTGGTAATAATGGAGTCACTTTTTATGAACTTTTTTGTTTATTTGTGCAAGGGGTTACATTGTTCTTTTTTAATAAAGGAATTCCTTCTTTTTGTGCTCTCAGTAATTTCTTCTGCCTAGCACAGCACCAGATTGGAGGTGAGGCTGCTAACCAGCCTGATTGCTCAGTCGGCCAAAATTGCAGCATCAACCCAAGCACTGAAAATCCATGAACCTCTCTTCTCCTTAAAATTGGCAAAGTAACTCTCTTTTTTAATCCCGTGCAGGTTCTTTTTGCAAGCAATCCACACCGGAGCTATTAGAGTTCTATTTAGCAAGCTTTTTCTCTCACACCAAGAGGGCCAGAAATCTTCCAAAAAACGATTGTGTAATTCATGGTTTTCAAGTAGTGATGGTAATGCTGGCTCTAGACTTTTCAGAAAAGCTCGCCAAGTGTATAAGACCTTCAATAAAACTGAGATCGCAACACTTTCCATATATTGATCTTATGGGAATCTGTGTCAACATACAATGTTCCTGTAAGCCTTTGACAACAGTTTTTACTATTTACATAACACCAGAGAGAGGACTTCTGAGTCCCTACACCTTCACACAGAGCTTTGAACTCTCCTCCCCTGCAGAAGCAGTGCAGAACAGTGATACATGTCAGTGTACAGTGTACCATGTACAGTGACAGTAAATAAGAGATAACCTCCATCTCATTCCTTCAAAAACAAACTGGACAGATGAAGGAGCAGGAAAAACCTCCATGCTTTACCTGGGGGGAAGGAATAAAGGAAGGTCAGGGCAGACTCCTCTACCCTTGCAAGCACAGGCGCCAGAATCTCCTGACATCAGTTAGTTTAAACTCTTAAAATGGAGCGGGGGGAAAAGGCTTCCTTGGAAAAAGCACTGATTTAGGAGTTCATTATCCCTGCCTGTGGGGGGAAAAAGGAAAGTTTGGGTTTTTTTTTTCATTTAGAAGAGCTATTAGTCTCTGTTATTAGCAGAGATCACTTCCTAATGAAAATGAGCATTGGCTAAATCAGATTCTGTGACAATTAGGCTGCTGTCTGCAAGTTGTTCAGATTCCTGGATCACTTTAAGACAGTTCCTGCAGAGAAAGTGCATTAATCTTATGGGAAGACCAAGAGGTAAAATCTCCCATTTGTTTAATGGAAAAAAGACAGTTGGAGACAGTTATTTTGCTACAGGGTAATTGCATTCCTTGTTTAGGGAAATGAATACCAAACCAGCATTAAGAACCAAAAGCTGTTCACTCTAAGGTAAGCCAGCATTTTTTTACTAGAATAAAAGCATAAAGCTGGAAGCAGAAATCCAAATTACTAAAACTAATTGCAATTTGATCCATTTTGAGGAGAGTTAATTCTGTAAGTCAAGGGAGGCATTTATCTATAGTCAGGCAAAGAGCAGCCAAGGGTACACGAGCATGGGTTAGGCAACTAGTGATGATTCAAACTGCAGCTCTGGGAGCAAACCTCCAATGCCTGGGATTTTAAAGATCTCTGAGTGCCTGAAGATGCAGCTATGTACTTCAAAAACAGACCATAATCATCTAGCTGCATCTTTAGGCATCTCATCACCTTTAAAAAGTTGATGTATTACTGGAAGGAGGGGAGGGGGAAAGTGATATATCCATGCACACCCATTCTGAATCTGAAACTGGTTTTTAGCTTCCACATTACACAGCCCCCACTACAGCCTGGCCAGGGGCTGGACCATCATCAGAGGAGGACAGAAACACAGTCCTTCCCACTCTCCCCAGGCTGGCACTTCACATGGCAGCACAGCCAGAGGCATCTCATGCATCAGTGATGGATTTGGGCTTGATTGCAAGGCTGTGCCCAACTGCCCCTCCAACACAACTCCTCGAGGGCACTCTGGGTTATTTCAGCACCACCACAGATTTTTGGGGACAGCAGTGTCAGTGTCAGCGTCAGCTCTGCACAGGAGCAGCACAGCAGTGGCCTCCCATCTTCAAAGCCTTTAACTTGGCCTTTAACACGGGAGACAGGCAGATCCAGAGAGCCCAGGACAGGGAAACAAACAGCCCATTGAATGCTGTTACAGACTGCATGATTTCCTGAAACTACTTAATTACAAAGTTCACTGCAGAGCAAGAGCTCCTCCCATGTGTGTGTTTCAGACAAGGGGCTGTTTGCACGAAGGATCCCACCTTCCCCAAGCCTTCCTCAGCAGGTGGCTTGAATTTTCTTCTGCCCATCTAAATCCACAGCTCCTCAGGCCCTTCAAAAGTCTGTACATGAGCTCACTATAACCAGTACAGCTGCTCAAGGCTTTTCCCATCTCTGGAAATACAGTGCTTTGGCTCTTAATCATTAAACTTAAAGAAAGTAAGTAAGTAGAACCCCAAGAAACAGATGAAACATATCTATAAGTGATCTCTAGATTGTTTTTCCTGGAATACTGCAAAAGTTGAGCTAAAGCATAATCCTGCCCTAAATAAAACTAATCCAAGCATATAGCAACAAATACACTAAATCCTTAGACAAGATAGTCCATGTTCCTGAGCTTAAAACAAGAAAATAGAAAGTCACTTTTACTTTAGGATTCTGCACCACAATTTCATTTTTATCACACTGATTTTAGATTGCTCCATCAAAAACAGAAAAAGAAAACCAACCCTGAAAAGGCCCAGTGTTTCCCCTCACTTTCAATTCTCTAGAAAGTGGAGTTGGCTTTTGGAAGAAAGCCAGTGAAAAACCCAGTGGCTACCATAGCTCTACGCCTTCCCTCAGCCCAGGGCACTTTCCATGTGACTCTCCCACAGCAATAATCCAAAGTCAGGCAGTGCTTTGAAATGTTTTTCTCCTTCTTTGCACCACGAAGATTTTAAAAATTCCTTAACCAGTGAGCTCAGGCTGGAACAGACCAAGTTATTTAGGGAGTAGCTCCTCCCTAATTTCATAAATACCCGTATCAACAAATCTGGTAAAAATCACAGAGGTTGCCTTTTGTGAAGAAGAGCCTCTTATTTATCCCTTTACTGGCAACAAATCCCCTCCCAGCTCATACTCCAGAGATATCCAGAGACAAATGAGAAGCTGGGGAAGTTTGCTCTTAATTTCTCTCATCACAAATTTCTGAGTCAATAGCCCAGGAAAACAGCCATGCTGTACAAGAACCACCCTTGCTGGAAATAAGGCTCTTGCCCCAAAAACAACAACAGAGCTTTATCCCATTTGCCCCAAATAATTCTGGGAAAAAATTGTTATCAACGTGCTGCCAGTCCCTGTGCCAGCCCTACTGCAGGGATGCTGTGTTCCCAACCCTGGCCTGGGCATGTGCTCCATCATCTGCAGCTTCTTGTGCACCAGAGGCTGTTGTGGCAGCTCTTCCATCCACTTGTGTAGTATTTCTCCTGGATTCTGAGCCAGGAAGGACTTGTCCAAACTTTGAGGGTATTCCAAGAGGAAGTTGTACTTCTTAATTTCTTCTCCTCAATAGACACAGCATGAAATTTATCTCCCCACACCCTCCACATCTCTCCTTTTCTTCTGTATTCATTCACCTACCAACCCTTCTCAGGCATGTACAATTTCATAACACCTGCTGCTGTACTCACAGAAATCAGTTATAGAAAAATACAATAACCTATTGTTCAACAGAAACTCCGTGCTTTGTTCTTCCGGGTTTTTTTTCTTTTTAATAAGAAACTAAAATTACTTTTAAAGGAACAATTTGTTTCAAGCAATCATTTTCAACTGAAATGCTGTAGATAATTATTTGCACAGCAGTGGCCTTTATGGGACCAAGATATGAGCCAGAACATGTCTCTGTTACCAAGCAGGTTGGCTTCCAAGGGATACAAAAGCATATTTCTTACCCCCTGCAAGACTGTAGCAGATAACACTGATGGAAGATTCCTGCTTCGCATGAAGATGTGGGAAGAGTTTCTGCATTTAGTAAACAAGCTTTGTGTGCACAAAACCCATTTAAGTTGGCTTTGCAGAAAAGCCAGGCTTTGGCAAGGTTTAACTCACATCAACTTTCACAGGATATTAAACACCTCTCAAGGGCTGATTCAAGTCCCATCTGATAAGAATGAATGCTGGACTCAGCTTGCAGTGCCAACATCTGGTACTCCTCATGTTTTCATTAAATACATTACATTCCAAGGAGGAAAAAAAAAAAAAAAAGGAAAAACCCACAATTTAAGAATCTACAATCAACCTGCCATTACACTGATGTCTTTTATATACCAGAGCCCTTGCTACAATGCATTGTTTGCTCTCATTATTGCTTTGGAAGCCAACACAGAGTCACTTTATCTCATCAGCACATCCGAGGAGCTCTGTAATAGAGGACCTGGAAGCAGTTCTTAATGGCCACTCAAGCTGTACTGAGAGATAGAAGAAAAAATACCCATAAAAGTGGAAAAAAATTATTAAAACCAGGTCCTTTTTTTGTCTCCTGGTTTTGTATGAAAATTAAATTCCCATGCTTTTCATCTACTGTCCTCTGGAATCCAGTGGCCAATATCCATCAACCTGGAGGGGAGAGAGAGAGTGCAGTCTGGAAGAGGTTTATAATATTGTAACTTTCAATAAAAACAGGTTTTGAGTAGAAAAGACTCAAGTTATTGCTCTCAGAAAAGCAAAGAGCTGCTGTGCATACCAGCTCTAGACCAACTTCACCACTCACTTGCCTCTGCATGGTAGGGAGTAGACCAGGGGATAGAACTGCTGGAAATGAAGCATTCCTTTCCCCTTCTATTCACAGAGGAGCTTATGTTGTTCTTCTGAAGTAGCCTGTGATTTTCTTTCTTTTATTTAAAAGTATCAGGGATGACTCTTTCCTGATTCTGGCGCGGATATGATTTTGTGCTTTTTTAGGCTTATAAAGAGCTGTTTGAGGGATTTCACATGCTGGATCTTCAGTACAAATAGCTTTTCCCAAACAAAACCCAAGAATCTTCACTTTTATCCATGTCTTCCAAACAATCCTCTAACAACATCAGCACCAAGAAGATCCCTCTTCACTCACTGAGCCCTCTCCTGTTCACCTTTCTTAAGTAGTCTCCAGCAAGATTAGCATTTCTAGTGTTAAAAAATTGAAAGGGAGGAAACAGAAAGAGACTTCCCTTCCTGCAATCCTTCTCATCCTCCCAGGCATTTTCAGACAGCTTCATCAGTTTATATTTGTGGATGACCCAGTGGCAGAGGAAGACCTGCAGTGCCTTGCCCCCTTGCAGGTCATTTGCACATACAAACTCACACAGAGCATTCACAGTAATTTTGTGCAGGAGAGACAAGAATAGTGCAAAAACCAACACCATGAGATTATTATTTCTCAATGGTTCTAGTGCCTGAAATTATGTTATTAAAGTTACATTTTCCAGTCAATCTGGCAATTTCTCTTATTAAGCAGCGCAGAGTGTACTGGGGAGAGTCCAACACTAAGCTAGAAAGATGAAATATTGCTGATACACTGATTGTGTTATCTGAAGAAACTAACTTTCAAGAGCAAAAATTAAAGAGGAGTAAGATATATTTTCAGACTGATTTTTCATGAAAGTTATCCAAGTTAGCAATTGTAATATGGTGAGAAATGACCAATAAAGTCTAACATCATTCCCAAGGAAGAATGCCTCACTAGATACAACTGGATTTATTAATCTAAGCAGCAGGCAGCAGTAAATCCTAGCTGGCAAGGGAATCAATTCTCCCTATTAACTCCATGTAAGCTTCCAAACTCTTTCTTAAATATGGAGGTGGATAAGAAATGCAGCCTGCTGAATCCAAACCCTGAGGACTTACCTTCTTTGAAGCACCAAATGCCATGCTTAGTGACTGTAGAGTAAAATCAAATAATAAAAGACAGCTCTATTGTGGGTTTTCAATCAAATGAAATTAAGTTCTGTCAGTTTATTAGACTTTAGCACTCAAATCACTGGTGCCACCTAAGTCTAGAGGCTACTATTACTTGTTTAAAAACCCTGGAGTTAGTCAAAAAAGGAAAACGAGGTTTGTTTTAATGAAAACCATCATGAATGTTTTCACTGCACAGGGTTTGGCTCCAAGCTGCCTTCCAACTAAGGCAGCTTGTCAAAAGGCTACACCCTAGCAGGCAAAAGCTTTTATTTTTTGATATATAAACAGTTGAAGCCAAAAATATTATCGAAGTCCATATTAAAAGATATTTCATCTTGGTGTCTTGTTAGGGTTTCTACTGTCTTACCTAATGCCGGGGCTGGACTCACAGAGGTCTAGGGAGGAGACAGGACTCAAGAGCCATTGGCAGTGCCAAGGACTGGGCACCCTCATGCACAGCCTGGGTGGGAACATGAAGCACAAAGCAACAGCTTGGGGGTGCTAGAGCAGGGAGAAGTCAGGACTTTCATCTTCTGAAATGGAGATCATTTGCTGCAGTGATAGTGAGGACAAATTCTTGCACCTATTTTGCTTTTTACAAACTCTCTTTTGATCCCTATTATGATTGCTCTTAAAACGGTACTTGGTGTCTTTCATCCTCCAAGATCTTACAAAAGAACTGTTAAATCAAGAGCTGTTAGCTTTCCAGGGAGCAAAGGAGTTTGGGAAGTACAAGGTAGCACTGTACAGAAGAGGAGGGAGAAGTCAGTCTGGTCTGGTGTGTGAGCCTGGCAGGAGAGCACAGAACTCTTCAGTGCAGAGGTAGAGAGCCCAAATTTGAGAAGGAAAGCTATAGATGCATCCTGGATGTTAGAACATGTGCATGTCCTCTCTTTCCACTGAATGCAAAGAATTAACCACCTGGACATTGTGTTACAGAATGTTTTATCATGATGGATGGACATCTTTCTCAGAAGCACTTGGCAGCCCTTAGGCAATTCAGAGGATAGCTCACAGGAACTAAGCTCTTTGACCTGTATTATGCAGGGAGTGAGACTAGATGTTGAATGGCTCAGTCACAATCCAGTCTTACAAAAAAACTCAAAACAAAACAGGTGAAGGTGCCATTTGGGATTAAATTGGCTGAAAAGAAATATCACAGTTCAGTGAAAGGGCAATTTTTGCCCATAATAAATCTTTTTTGCAGTTTTGACCAGCTCGAAGCTTGAGATCCCACCTCAAATGAAGCAGAAGGATCCATCAATATTACTGCAGCAGAGACAAAAAGCAATGACTGACAGGTTCCCTTAGCTACCTTTTTATGGTGAAAAGACATTTAATTTCAAACAGAGGAAAACTGGAATACCCACTTCCCAATATATACCTGGAGAGGAAGTAAAAAAACGTTCTGAAATAGAAGCAAGAGTAATAAAAACTATCATTGGGTATCTTTGAGTTTGTCAATTAGGAGTTTGAGACAACAGTTTTTAATTCTGGGCTTTGCTACAGACAGATAACTTTTCCCAGTTCAGCAGGCAAATTGTCAAGAGCAAATCTCTTGTGACAGGTAGTAGACAAAGCAAATGAAAAACTATTGGATTCTTCACCAGACAGGGCAGATGAGGTGGCAAAAAGACATTGTGCTAACAGTCAGCCTCGTAATCCTTTACAAAGAGGGACTTAGCTACAGTTGCAATTACTTTTTTTGTTTTACTTCTATAGTACTTTAAAGAGAGTCCTTGTTACAAAAGCAAATTATGTGCCCCAAAGAGCACATGCAAAATTTTAGCGCCTCTAAAGTTACAGCAATCCATGTAGAGACCAACTGAAGAGAGGTAAATCAAGCTCAAGGAAACCTTTTACAAAGCACAGGTCCTTAGATGAGTTGGGAAAAGATCCTTCCTTTTGCTTCTGGAAAAGCAAATCACATCCTGCTTCCCTGCCGATCTCAGCAGTTTGACATAAGCAATACTTTTACCAGTAAGATATAACAAGGGGTGGGCAAGAGGAGCCCAGGAGGGCTTTTTCAAGGAAGGTCACCCCACCACACATCCAGGCTAGCACCCTCTCTCTGCTCCCAATTACAAGTCTGCTCTGACTCAGGGGAAAGGCACAGAAAATTAAATGAAGGATCAAATCTGGGAGATCTGCAGTGCTAGTTCAAGGCGTGGCTGAGATTGATACAGGTCCACATGTGGTATGCATCAATCTCAGTGCCAACAGCAATAAGAAAACCCTTACAAACCACAGGAAAACAAAAACAGCAACCACCAGCAAATCAGGCAACAGAAGAGACAAGAGACGCATTTCAGTGCAGTAATATTTAATAAAAGCATGAGCCAGGGATCAAGGTGTTAAGTGAGCAAACAGATTCAGATAAAACCTATCTCCAACAGGATTTTGCATCATCCCATGGGCCAGTTCAACAGGGCATCTCATAGCCAGGTTTGCCAGCAATAGGGTGATGCCCCAGCTGGAGTCCCCAGCTCACAGTGCAGCCCCCAAGGTTTGGGAACTTATTTTAGCACTGCAAAGGCAGCTGGTGCTGCAGGAAGGTGACATCACTGAGGAAGACATTTAATGCAGTAGGTGGCAAATCAGGTGCTTTATCCCAGATTTGTACTGCATTTTGATGCAAAGTGCTTAAAAGCCAGTGGGAGTCAAAAAATAAGGAAGAAATTCCAGACAGCATTAACTATTTTAAAAGAAAGATTTCTGGCACCCCATTTAGACTTGTTTCGAGCTTATCCACGAAGCTCTGCTAAACCTTACTAAGACTTAATTCCCATAAATGTGATTCTCCCTCAGTGTTCAGCTAAGTAGCAATGTTTTAAAAAAAGTAAATACCAAATCGTGGGAGTTGGATTATTCATTCATGTGGTAAAAGCCATTATATATTAATACATACAGATGTTCCCACTTCAGGACTGATCTAAACATATGTAGATTTTATATTCTGACATACAAACCATGTCTTATGCAATGGCCCATGTACGAGCCTGGGCTGCTTTTATCCTAGACTGTGTCAGGAGGATTCACAGGAGCTGTATGAGAGATGGAATAAGCTTATAGCTGAATGACTAAAGCAAGAGCCTCACTTAAAATGAAAGGAAGGAGGGAGAAGGAGAGGAATCGAAGAGTCAGGGAATATCACATTTAGCAGGACGACAAGATGAAATATGAAAGTTTCAAAGCTCCAAGTTATTTGATGTTGGAACTGGTGCAGCCTGATCTCACCAAACCAGCTGTTAAAAATTTGCCTGAATTGCCCATTAAATCTTGCTTCCAACAAGCTCAGCTCCTGTGTTTGCCCACTTCTTCCTTCCCATTAAGCCTTGACTTGGCTTCAGACTCTGCCAACATCCCAGCCTCCAAACAGGCTGATGTCAAAGATCAGCACAGCGCCACTTGGATGAAAGCAAACATCTGTTCAGTATGAAAGATGGATGAGACCCTGCTCCAGCAGAGTCATTAATGTATTCCAGCTGTTTTCCATGGTGGCCTTAATGCAAACTGCTGTGCGGATTTCCAGTTGCTTTATATCACACAGGTGAAACAAAGCAGGTGCAGAACCCAGTCTCAACTTTGGCCAGCACAAGAATCCACAAAAGACATGGAAACTCCTGGTGAAATTCAGAACAAAGTGCTGCAAGCTGTGCTCTGTGACCCACTGAAAGGCTCACAATGCTTTTTGTGAGTACCTGTAAGCCAAGACAACCCTGAGATTTTCACATGGAATTCCTGCTCTGTAAAGAATTCATGTCCCAAAGTTCTGTGGGTTAATTTTCCCTTTTTGAAACACAAAACCACGGCAATCAAAGGATTAGCCAGGAGCAAGGTATGGCCACAAGGAGGCTCAGGTTGGGAAATGAGGACGCTGGTTAAAACAGCACTTGCGATTTGGTGAGAGTCCCAGCTCTCCCGACCATCACAAACGCCAGAGGGACTGGCAGACTCGTGGCTAGGACTGAGGGAAAAGTCAGTTTTGCATTGCCCTAGACAGACATCTGCTCCCCTTCGAACAAGGGAGGGGAACCTGGATAAGAAGGGGGTAGGAGCAGCAGCTCTCCCAGGGCTGAGCTGAGCAGCTCCAGCAGCACAGCTCCACCTGCACCCCAAACCTGCCCTCTCCCCATATGCCACAACCCAAGGCCAGGCAGGTTTGCAGCAGAATAAGGCCATATGTCTGAAAAGATGCAACACGCACCTGAAAGGTTGCAGCTGGGTGTTTTACAGCTTACAGATGATAGGAAGTAGCAATGAACTCAGGAAAATTCAGGTGTAGGCAAAGACTGCAGAGTCTTGGGAAGAGAGAAGATGCATGTGACAGCCTTTCTCCAGGCAGGAACACAGACCATTAAATGTAATGCTTCACATTATGCTTCCAAATACCCACTTAATTTTGATTCAACAAGGCTCTTGTGCTAATAAAAATTAAAACCAGCAGGTTCTGTCAAGTATGTAATGGATGTGTGGAAGAGCAGCACACGCAGGTATATCTAAAATTAACTATGAATACTAAACTTGACTACTTTCCAAGTCTGGAGAAGCCTGGGGAGCACTGCAACCACCTGGATGCCAGTCCTTGGCAGGGTGCTGTGCAATTGCCCACCCAGCCCCTCACCTCACCAGGGGTCCTCAGAATTGTGGGGGTACATCCTTGCACCAGATATCTCCCATTCCCACCTCTCTAACCTCCAGATGGAGTCTAGATTCTCTAAAAGCAAACACTGCCAAAAGTTTACCTCTTGCCACTGCATGCCAGAACAAAGGCAGCTGCTGATGATACATTTTCACCAGTTTTGCACAAGTATGGATGTCTGTCTGTCCATACTGCTGCAAGAGAGCTGAGTGTATGCTCAGGGAGGCAAGAGGGAAGAGATTGTCTCTGTGAACACCAGATACAGCAGGTCCATTTAATGACTAAACACACATGACTGTTTGCTTATAAAACACGGTGTCACATAAATCTTCTAGGAGCTAATTGCCTATTATAGCTCATGACGCTGCTGGAGTCAGCTGCTGAATTATAAAGGGTCCTTTAGAAAGGAGGAAAAGCCAGTGGAGCTCTGCTCACCCGCCTCCACCACAGTTCCCAAACATTTTGTTTTCCAGTTCCTGCAAGGTGAATGCTTATCCCCCCTCTAAGTGATGGGGCCCCTCTGCCAAGCTCACTTGAGTGAGAAGAATGGGGATAAATTGAAATACAAGAGGGAAGAGGAGTTTCTTTGATTTTTTAATGAAATTATTAATATTACTAATAATAACAAAATTTTCTCGGTTGTCTCAAGCCTCTTGTCCAGCCTCACAAATCATAGCACCTATACATCATAGCACCTGTCTCTGCAGCCAGCCTGGAGCTGGGAGTCACCTCCCATGGCCTGACTACAGCAGAAAGGAGCAGGGAATGGCAGGGAAAAGATCCACATGCTGCACAGCAAGGACAGGCAAGGGAGCAATGGACCACAGAGTGACACCTGGGTTTGGAGGAAAATAGGAAGCAATGAGCTATGCATCCTCTGTCTCTGAGCTCTTCTAACTTCACTCTGATTTTAACTCCACAGGTACAAAGTTTACAAATCACCTGGGCTGTCTGATCCAGGTCTGCACATACTTGAGCATCTTCCCACTGATTCCAGGCATATTTCTGTGGCTCTATCCCAGGACCCCACGTAGTCCATTCCTGCCTGACACTCACATCCCCAATTCCCCTGCGTGGCTTCACTGCTGCAGAGGCGTCAGCTGAGGCTGAACCTGCAGAGATGGTGCCCCAAGATTCCCCCTACTCCTGGGGGCTGCTGGGCTGCAGATTGGAGGCATTCTGGGAGCAGGAGCAGCAGAGCACAGCACTTCATGGCAGGAAGGAACAGGATCTGTTTACACAGTGGGTTGAAGGGGAAATGCATTACATTATTGAAAAAAAAAAACTTAGCAAAACACATACCTTCATCTGATGCCAAGAGTTTAATCCTACCCAAATGGTACCACATTCCATAAAGAAATTATCCTCCATAAATCATTGGGGCAGGAGCAGGCCACTTCCCTCACATTTCAGGGTGAATGATTCACTGCAGTAAGGACACTGTATGGATCCATCATGCCCACAAGGGGAAAGGAGGGGATCTCCACTGAAATCTTATGGAGAAGCTGATTTATTGCTGCAACACCTCCACCATGTGGGCTCGTGGCACAACAGTGGGGACTGACTCAGACTCTCATCATTGGTATGGTCATGCATGTGGTTGCTCAAAGACTAAGGAGCAAATCCATGACTTAAATCGGCTATTTGGCTGGAAAAGCAGATGTCTGGAGCTGTGCCATCCCACCCTCAGCCTCAGGTGAGAGCTCCCATAGGGCAAGGGCTGAGGTGCTGGTCCTCTGGGCTCCTCACGTACTGAGAGGGCTCTGAGAAGGGACAGATCTTGGGAAGGAAGAATTACTAGGAGTCTCAAACAAGTTAGTTTGCTCAATCTCTGCAAACAACTTGGCACGTGACCTCCAAAACAGATCAGGGACCTACATCCCTCCTTTGGGAGAGAAGAAGATGCAATGATGCAGAAGAATGCAGCAAATCCTGTTTTCATCCACACCCCTGGCAGCAGGGAGCCAGATCGTACTCTTTCCAGCACAAGTTCTTGCCTCCCAGGACAAAAGCATGTTTATGCACTTTGAAACTGCCCCACAGTCCTTCTCACCAACGCTGCTCTCCCCAGATCTGAGCCAGTTTCTACCTCACAGCTTCACTACGATAAACCACACAAGTGCTGATTATATATTAAGACTGGAAGTTGGAGTCCTGCTGGGAAGAAAACCATGATGCCTTCCACCTTGCTAACATGAACCTGCACAGTGAGAAACAGATCAGTTGTGAGGAGTGATGAAGTGGATCATCTCTTCATCTCTCAGCTACACTAAATAATTTACAGGGCCATTTTGAGACTGTCATGCAAAGCAGCTTAACAATGATTTAACAAAACAGTATGAGATTCCATCTTTTCCATGGTTTCCAGGTGTTGAGATCAATTTACTTCACAGCAATTTTAATTTCTGGGTCTTTCTTTTCCCTCCTCCCCACAAAACCTGCAGCTGCCAACTATGCTGGCATCTACAGCAGCTAGGAAATGAATTTCCCTGTGAAGCAAATTCTTCCAGGATGAATTGAATGAAGGCAGAGCTCATAATTGCACATTACTGAAAACATTTCTGATAAAAAATGGGGAGATATTTTTATCCACATCTCCACTTGAAAATTGCTGGGAAAGATGCTTTTGAAAAGCCATCATCTCCAAGCATGTAATTATCAGATCCTTGAACAAAAACACACGGTCAAAGGAAAAAAAAATACTTCCAATGAAATAAAAAAAATCGGGGGTGGTAATTGTTAGGAATGGAGGGAGAGAAATTCTTCCTCCTGTGTGATTTTGCACATTTCAAGTTACTAGACTGATTTGTAAATCCACAGATTAATAAATTTGGCAGCTAAGAACATCAAGTTCAGTTTGTAATTTTTCTTTGTTGTTACGAACAGAATAATAATAATAATAATATAAGAAAAAAAATATCAGAAGCAGACTAGCAGTCAGACTGTCACAGACCCAGAATTTCCTAACGCCCACACAAGCACATTTGTCTTGAAACCAAATTCTGCCACCTTGAATAGACAGGCGTACAATGACCTGGGGGCCCCATCCTATCAAGGCTTAAGACCATGCCTGCCCTGATGGGATTACTCACACACTAAAAATTATGCAGTAGCTGAACCGACAGCTGAAAAGAGCCTTAAATGTTCTTATGCCTGGTAGCATTTCATTGTCAATTTATGAACATTGCTAAATATTTTTTTTGCTCTACTTTTTCCTCTCCAGCTCTGCATTAGCACATCTTTCTCATTATTATTACTTGTTAGATTTAATTGTTTCTTTTATTTGCAACACCTGCACATGCCTACACACAAAAGCAGAGGTGCCCTTCCCTCCAAGTTCCCCAGTACCTTTTTCTGACCTTCTGGGTAAAATTCCATGATTTCCATCCTTGAGTTGGGTGGATAATATCACAAGCAGTAAACATTGGCATCCACACACAATCAATTTTAACAGTCTATTTTCAAAAGAAATCAAATCCTACATGCCCTAACATATGCAAACACTTTGGCAGTGCAGTTACCTTTGGCTTCCATGGATTAATAAAACAGAACAAACACTATAAAGAATAATGATCCTGGACATAAAGCCAAAAGCAAGACTTAACACACCACATGAAACTCAGTCCCCTTCTGTGGGTCACTCTAAACCGGAGTGAACCTCTTCCAGTGGCAATGAGATTTTCTTAAGCAGGGTGGCAGGGACATTAATGCCTGGGCTGGAGACTGGACTCCAACATTTAACAGTGGAGAGAAAACCTCTACAGCAGTTGTTCAACTGACACCATGGACTATCATTTGTATCAAATCATCTTGGCCTTTGCACTGAAAAACATCCTTCTCTTAACAAATCTGTAGTAATAAGATGTGCTTGAACACAAGTTTTGAGAGGAAAATTCAGTAACCTCCATACTGGAGAAGAAAAACTGAATTAAAAAAATTGTTTCTATAGACCATGAAAAGCTGTAGGATATTACTTTCATCTGTTTTCTTCTATAACAGAGCAATTTCAATGGAATGGATCATCTCTAGAAAAGAGCAAGAATTCATTTTGACAGCAAAGATCAGCTCATTTACACTTAAAAGTTTACTCGACAAAATTTTAGAGACCTAAAGCCATCAGGAGGTATCTGTAAGAACCTAAGGAGAAGGGGTAAGACATCACAAGGCTGAAGAATAAAATACAATGTTCAGCTTAAAAAAACCAAACCGAAACAACATGCTACCAGAGTGGGGGCGAGAGAATAACAAATCCATCACCCTCTCTTTCAGTTCCTGGAGCTGACTCTCTGTGTGTGAGCTGTTAACACCAAATGAGGAGGACCAACTGCAAACCTGGATCTACCACAAATAAATCATGCCCACTCAATTGCTTTCCATATGAGAGTAACATTTCTGGATAGACAGAAAATGCAAGTTGCTATATCTCAATTTTAGAAACACTTCTGTTTCACATACTATTTTTGTAAGTATGTTTGGGAAGCAGGATACAGATGATTATGAAGTGTATGCAAAACTGATTGGAAAACCACACACTGAGAAAATTCATCAGTTGTTCACAATCAGGAGAGAAAGATGTACTAAATGAAGTTCTGTGGGGACCCTCCACCAGCCTGGCATGGTTCCAAGTTTTCACTAAATTACCTGGATGGTTGTAGAGAGATTGATCTTATTAAGTTTACTGACAGCCACAAGGCATGAGGGACTGGAAGCAGGCTGGGAAGTAAATTTTGAACCCAGAATGACTCATACATGAAAAGACAGATATACTGTTTGGTAGAGGGGCATGCAAGCTACCAGACCCAGGCAGGAACAATCTAATGAATGAAGGATGGGGAAAAACTATCGAAGCAACAGCAAGGACTCTTCAGATACTGTGGGCTGCAAACCAAATGCAAATCCACAGGGACATATGATACACAAGAAGAGCTAATGCCCTGCTACAAGCAAGGTGGGTGTAGTCTACAAAATCTGTGAAATCATCCTTTCATTTTACTCAGCACTGATAAAAGCCTTGGCTTGAATGCAGTCCCCAGGCTTGGGTACCACAGCTCAACAATGATGTGGCCCAGCTGGAGTTCATTCAGGTTGAATCGCTGCAGGCTGGTCAGACATCTGCAAGACCACAACTTCTGAGGCTGGGGGGAGAGATGAGTTGTCTGTGCTAAAAAGAAGAGAGGGAGGAGGAAAAAAAGTATTACTACTCTCTTCAGATATTTGGACATGACGCACAGAGAGAAAGGAGTAATTTATCATCTGTGTTAGGACAGAATGCAAAGGCACTGAAATTACAAATAAGCAAAGCTTTCCCTTAATATTTCAGACTACTGAATTAATTTGAGCTGATGCGGTGTTCCCAGATTGGATATATTCAAATGCAATGTGGATGGATGATATCACAAGTATGGCTGATACTATCTCAAAGCAGAGGAATAGCACAAACTCTCTCTGCCCAGTTTTGGCTCAAGGAAATTAAGATCAGTGATTCAGACACAGAGATGTTTGTCTTGGTACACACACCCCAGTTAGTTTTTCTCTTAATCTTTCATTTGGCTGCAACTGAGGCAAAGCTGACAAGTGACGTAAGCAGCCTGATGAGCAGGACTTATATTAAATAGAACTATTGTGATGAATTCTTCAATAAGAAAGATAAAATCTTTCTTCCTAGGAGAGTTATCTATGAAGATTTCCTCCTGTCTTATTCTTGCTCCTCACATTAGTTTTCTATCCCTTTCAGGCATGTTTTTCTTTATTCTTTCCCCTGCTTATTTGGCAGGCAGTGAGAGAACAGGGGAGCTGATCCCTTGAAAACCAAGAGCAGGAAAGGGCAGAGCTCTATTAACAGGTCTCCTTTTCTGGCCCTTTCCACCCTGCAATAAAGGGTGCAGTTTGCCAGTCTGGAAAAAGAACAGGAAGTTCTGCTCCTCCTGGTCTGCAGAGAGTCCATTTCATGCTAAAAGCATGGCTTCTAATGCATGGCAACAAAAAAAACCCACACCTAAAACCCAACAACAAACCCAAACAGAAAAGCACTGAACACCCTCACTCATCTACTATCTTTATTCTTCCTTTGCCTTCTATACAAATTGTATTTTAAAAAATCAAAAATAATTACATCACCCAAATAGATACATCTGAAAGACAAAGGCTCTTCTGAAGCTGTCTGTGCTGTCCTCAATTAAGAATTGACATGGGCTGGTTTGGGATGGGATCTTCAGTGGGTCACTTGGAGCAGCACGAAGGAGATTCAGTGAGTTATGTTGCTCTGCCCATTCCTGCAATGATCCTGCAATAAGGACTAACTGAATGTGAAGTTTGTTAGAGCAAAACATAGAGGATGTTCCTGGACTTCAGAAAAGCCATACAGGATTTCAGGGAAGTCCTCCAACAGCAGGATTACAAAGGCTTTTGTGGAAACACAATCACCCTATCAGCAGAACAACTCACTCTAAATAGAAAATAAACACCACCTCCTATAAAATATCACTGCTACTTTGCTTCTGAAAGGCACACAAAATCTATTATGAAAATGTCCCATCAAAAAACTTCTGAAGGCAACTGACAGAAGGAAAAGAAATCACCAATACCCTAATGGTGGTGGGCCCAAAAAGCACTTCTGAAATGTTTGGGTGCTTCTTTAAAACAACCCATTTGGTTTTGTCTATTCCACTTAAAATGCGAAAATTTTAGCAATTTATAAGATTGCAATTCCCTTCATTGCTTCCATTCTAGATTTCCAGAAAGCATTCTCATGAAAGCCATGGTCTTGGTCCTCAGGAACGCCACAAGGGTAAGCTGTGAGGGTTTGACACCAGGGTAAAAAAGGCTTCCTTACCCACCCAGTGACTGCACCATTCCCTCGTACATGACACAACATTGGCCCAAGACTCTCAAGAAATGCTTGGGGCTGACATCAGGAAAATTTCTCATTTGATCACCCAGCATCCAGACAACATCATCATTTGCAACATAGCCATCTTGAAGCACCACATGTCTCTGGTGTCATGTAGGAAGAGCTTCACAAATGACCCCCTCTGTGGCTGGTGGCATCAAGGAGACCCCTCCAGCACACTCAGTGTCAGCCACCTATAAAGCACAGCCCAGTTCCTGGCTCAACCCCAAGAGCAGTGTGAGATTCTGCCAAGTTGTCTTTTGATCTTTCTATGGAACAAGTGTATTCCTGCCAAGTCACACGCCCAGACTCCCTCAGCCTATCAGGACTCATCAACGTGTCTCTGGCAGCTTCAAATTAGCCCCTAAAAATGCTTCTTGCTGTGCTGGTACAGTAGGTGGACATTGCCTCTAGTCACTATCCATGGGATTAGGCAACACAGCCAGGCTAAGATGCTTTCCACCTGGTTAATCTTACCCTCAGATTTAGGGAGGGAAAACAATTTTCTGAAGTTAGGTTCATGCTTTAGGGCTTCTTGATGCCAAAGAGAGGATGAAGTCAGTCTCACTACATCAGGCAGTGCAAAATGATTCAGAAACCATAAATTACCTCTGTACTTCAAACTCCAACGTCTTTGCTTTCAGAAGGGAAATGCTTGCATCAGAGCGGAAGACAAGCTCCATGCAGCACATTCGGCTGCAACAAGCAGAGCTACAGCATGCAACAAAGTACCTGATTATTGCACTCAGTTAGAAATATAAGAGCCTGTCCATCCTGGAAAGACTGGGGCTAGAATTTGATTTACCCTTTGTAAAGGTGCCCTTCTACACTCATCTACCTACTCTATTGCAGAAATGAAATAGGGTTTTTTATAGCAAAACTGGTCACCCCAGGTATCTAAAACAGGGGTTAGCAGCTCATTGAAATGGCAGATTTCTAGCAGGAGCTGAAATATTTATTAGACAAGGTAATAGTAGATTATACAGGAGGGAGGGCAATGGCAGTGATCCCGCCACAATCAGCAGAGTCCCTTCTTCCCCCTTCCTTCCCAGCCCCCTAATCACCATTGCTGAATGCCCAGACCATTCACACACTGATCCTGGAAAATATGGAGCAACATTTACATTTTGTTTTTTAAAAACAGCTGTAAAGGCTCCACAATATCTTAGGTGCCATAAGAACAGCTCCTGTGACTGCCAATCTTCCAGGTGGAGAAGGAGAAGGCAGCCTGAAGGATATTCTCCAGTGCTCACAGGGAGAAATTCTTTACAGAGAAGCAAAGATATATTTCACAAATCAAAGCAATTAAGTCTGCATACAACGGTTTGGATTTGTAAAACCACTTTGAAAGTAGCACATGAAACTGACCATTATATTAAAGATACTTAAAGAAAATCAGAATAAACAAAAGTAAACTACTGGACAAGGGCGAAAAAAAATACAGACATGGCTCACTCACCAAAGTCTGACTGCAAATCCTTTTTCAGTCCACAAAGCATGTCTGCTGTTATCTATCAAATCATTCAACTAATTGTGAGAGTCGCTCCGTTTTCTCTCCCTGCCTGCGCTGGAATCCCTCCCCGGGCAGCGCGGGCTGCCTCCACCGCCGAGCGCGGCTGCAGCGCACACGCGGCTCCCGCACTGCCCGGCAGCGAGATCGAGCACAAATCGTCCGGGGCTCTCCAGTTTGCGAGGACTCAGAAATGTGGCAATCCTTTAGGAAAAAATATCTTTACACGGCTGTTTAACGTGCGGCTCGCCAGTCCTGTGTAGAAAGAGGAAAATGAAGGGTGCGGGTTTTTTTTGGGTTTTTTTGAGGTCCTAAAAACCCGATGCTAGTTCTCTCTGCTCCACTGGCCATCAGGCATTGCCAAGCAAAAGTTGGAAGCGCAGTGATTAACCGGAACAGCTGGTTGAAGGGGAGGCAGCCGCTGAACCCTGACGCTCCGGCAGATGCAGCAAATGTCGAGCGAGCACTTCATTCCCGGCGGAATTCCACCCCGCGCCCCGCCGGCGGAGAGCGGGCATCATCCCACGGAGATGGGCTGGCCCCTTCCTGCCCGAGCCCCTCGGTGACTTTCATGGGCATTTCAGGCGGGGGGTGGGGGAATAAAAAGAAGCATAGACGGGAGGAGGGCGGGCAGGCGGTGCTGCGGCGGAGGCAGCGCTCCCCCGCGCCGCGCTCAGCGCCAGAACTTGGCCGGCAGCGGAGCCACGCAGCAGCCCCCGAGTTGCAGTTGCAGCAGCAGCGAGGCTGAGCACAAGAAGAGGCTGCGACTGCAGTGTTGCCTGACACACTTTCCTCTCCCCCACCCCCTCTTGGCAAGTGCTTGCAGAGCCTCCAGCACCTTTCAAGGCAATGTCAAGCTGCTGTCAAAGCATTACACTGCCTCCCAAACACACACACACGGTGCTCGTAGGGGAATATGAGGCTGCAGTCTTGTGTCCTCCCTACAGCGCTTGCTGAAAACTCGGTTTAACCCTTTCTTAGGAAGAGCAGAGGAATCAGCATGGGCCAAAGGCATGCAAGTCCTGTGCTGAGATTTTGGCAAGAGGAGGCTTTGAGGGCAGTGCTGGGACCCAGCTGGTCACAGGGAGCTTGGCCCTCCAGGACAAGATGCTGCACGGCTTCCCTCGAAACTGCTGGGTAGGGAAAGGACACTGGCCTAGGAAGAAACAGTTGCAGCAAACCAGAGTCTCCTTCCTTTACTATTAAAATGGAAAAGTTGTCTGACTTGCATTGAAGATCCAGAGCATGCAGGGTATGCCAACGCCATGGGGCTATAAGGCTGTGCACAGGGTCAGATCCTGCCTCCAGCACTGTGCAGGTCCCCTTCTCAGCCAAGCAGTGAGATGCAAACTGTGCAAACCTGCTCATGGCAGCATTCTCCACAGTCACTCCCTTGAGAACCACTGTCATCTATAACAGCAAGATTATACCCACAAACAGGGAAGGGAGATCCAGATGAGCATGGACTAAGGCATGAAAGGCATCTACATTTTTGTATGAGGGTCCAGTCATGGTTGAGACTGCTACTAGATTTGTCTGAAAGTAGCCAAGAGGTCACAAATTTAGAAGGAAGCTCATGGAGAGGCAGCAAGGTTAAGTCTTGTTTCCTTAGGAAAGAAACCAGGATAAATCAAGAGGAACTAAGCACATATGAATGTGCCAGCAGGAAATTTTTACAGACCTGGGGGCCCTAACTCTGTGTGGAGGATAACTGGGTTTCAGCCTAATACCAGAGTTCTTGTTCAGATTGAAATGCAGCAGCATCTCTATTGTGGTTCAAATTCAGCTGTTTCATGAGAGGATAACTTATACAAAAGCAATAAAATCACTAAGTAATAAAAAAACTACTTACAAAAGAGATATTTTAGTCCATAATTTGTTTAAAAGAAGTTGTTCAGTCTGACAATAGACTTAATTAGTAATTGAGGCAAAATTTATAATTAGAAATCTTTTCATACAGCTATTAATGCTTTTGCTGCAGAGAAATTTCATCTTGAAGGAAAAAAACATTACCAGTGGCACCACAAATACAAGAAGCTGCTAATTTGAGAACAGCCCATTGCTTTGGATGCCATGAAATAGATGTCTCCAAAATGGTGTTTTAAAGAAAAATTTAAAATAATTGTGTTTACACCACCATAAAATTCTTCCCAGGTTATCTGCTGCACAAAGAAAGTGTGTGAGAGCACAGGTCTAATACACAGTTGAAGCTGCTTGTTTTCATGGATGAGAACTGGCTGGAGCTGCCCCATTCCTCTGATGTTGCTGGAGAAGGAAGAAGCATTTGGGCATTTCAAGCCCAGAATTGCTGGTGGCATTTGTGAAGCTGCTTGGCAAGACACCAGTGCACCAGGAGCCTGGAGAGGATAAAGATGTTTTCTCTATGGTTTCTGGCCAAAATCCACAAACACAACACTTTCTTCATGTTTCAGGTGGCACTATATTAAAACCAGTTAAAGTGAACAGCTTGAGTTTCTAATGGGGAAGGGAGAGGATACACCACACATCCCAACAAAACAAGGCAGACCAAAAACATATGGTATGGCATCAAAATGTGTAGGTGTCATAAAAGAGCATGAGGCATCAACCTAAGCCATGGTGACAAACTTGAGGAACAGTATGTAGAGTTTTGATGTTTCAGGAACAGTCTGTGCATTGTCCCGTATATTCTTGACATAAACTTTAAGTTTGCATGCTCAGAATTAGCAGCTTTCCAAAAATGCTCTGCAATATCAACTACATACAAGCCTCACCTAGGAATGTATGTTTTTTGAAATAAGTTAATTTTGTGGAGGTGGGATGTTAAAAAAGTTTTTTCACAGGAAAAAAAAGAAAACAAAAAAAATCTCGGTTCTGTTTTTTTGGCATATTCTGATCTCCTATTACCATTCCAGGAGGAAAGAGGGTTTAGGGAATGCTTTCTTGCACCCCCAACTTCAGTGTAAAATGCTCAAGGAGAAAGACAGCACAGGCTGAGGACAGTCCATGGCTAGAGAGCTTCTGGGTGGTCCTATTGGAAACATCCATCCATGCAGGCTCGTGGCTCTCATCCACACATCTGAAGTGGTGATGCCAGTGAACAAGCACCCACTCCACAGAAATGGACATTTACTTTTCTCAGGAACAGGCTGCCCTTTGAGCAAAGTTCATTTGTTGTAAGGAGTATCTACCCCTACATGCACAGACATGTCCTAGCGCTTGGTTTAGCATTTCTTGTACCCAACACATCTTGTCCTGCTCGTGAACCTCATACATATTTCCCCAAAGCTGCCTTACAAATCCTCCCAGAACCTCAGTGGGAGTGATGCTGCAAACCTTACATGGACCACATTGGTTGGGATGACATTTACAGAATACACTTTTATGCAAACAAGACAGGGAGGACAGCAGAGGGAAAAGCACAGGCTATTCAGAATATCCATTATTTAGTCCAGAGTTTGGTGGGTATTTGTAACCATTACTTATTTAACCACATTCAAAAGGATCCTTGTCAGAAGTCACAGGACTGTGGAACGCTCCCACAAGATCCTGATATGAACCATTTAGCACTGAACATGCTCTGAGCTGTGGAGAAGATGGAGAGAATCTTACATCATTCCACATTAGGAAGTCTCAGGAGACTCTCTGAAGACAGCTGAATGAACATAATGAACAGTGAGCCACAAGAAAAGGATGAGGAAAAACCCCCAACCACATGCACTTAGAGAGTGCAGAGAAACGCCGGCATTCCAACCGCATATAAAATGATATTAATAGCAACAGAAATTGCTTTGGGTTAGAGAAGGTTCAGAAGAGATTGACACAGATGCTTTCTACTTTTTTTTAGTTCAGATGTTAAATTAACATTTTCCATTGCCATCTCCTTCTTCTCATCTACTTCTTCCATTTAATAACACATACCTGCACATCAGGGTCCCCCTGGGACTGGGGACTCATCTTCCTGCTCATCCGCCCTCTCAAGGCTTGTTTCTGGCATGGCAGACCCAGTGCTTCCAGTTGTCTTAGTGGGAAAGACAGTTTCACTGGGAATTCTAAGCATCTCCACACAAAATCAAGAAGTTTGGAGAGCCTACACCCTTCTTTGATTGCTTTTTGGTTGCAGCAGACAGGGAGGAGGAGGAGGGACAAAAGGAAGACCCATCGCTCTCTTGGTGGAAGAGACTTCACAGCTGATTACCCAGCTACCCACTGGCCACACATTTGCTCCATTTCATCTGCTCCAATTTTACATAGTTGTGCTTATTTAGAAACCCCAGACAACTGCATATCAGCCTCAGGCCTCATCTCTGGTCTAAGCAGATGCCCTGATTTTTACATACAACCCCAAAATGCAATGCACTGTTTCATCAATATATTTTTATGGCAAATGGAGAAGGGACTTGAAAAAAATTGTAAGGGTATTTAAACAGCTTAATAATGGAGCCAAAGGAAGAAGTCCTTGATTGTTCTTTTCTTTAAGTGCCAATTCCACCAGCCAGTCCTAAACATTAATTTATTACGGGTAATGAACACTGAAAGATAAATTGACCCATCCAGTAAGCAATTAGAACCCATGCTGCACGCACACATGCAGAGCACTGAGACAGAGCACTTCCTTTACAGAGCAAAGGTACTTCCAAGACCCCCATCCATTCCCTCCAGCACCAGAGCACAATAAAATGGTTCCTGCACATTTTTCTGGGTAATCAGAGTAGGACACACTGGGGTTGGGGACCCCAGTGCTGATAAGAAACAGTGGAAGACAAATAGGCTGCAGGAAAGTACAAGGTCCTTTATTCCCCAGCCAGCTCTAATGATACAAAAGAGCTCATTCAGGGACCTTGTTAGCAAAGGTCATTCCAACAAAAGTGAATCTTGGCTTTACAATGATTTTTTTTAAGCCAAATGGAGATGAGCGTGACAAGATACAGCAATAAGAAATACAGCAGGAGGTTAAAGATACAACAACAATCACCAGCCACGCCAGGGCAAGGTTGGAGTTTATGACCTGGTCCAAAAGAAGCAGAGCTCTGGAAGTTGCATGCACAGCACCTGAAAGCAGGTTCAACACTTTCAGGTAGACAGAGCATATTTCTTCCATTTATCTCTACTTCTGTGGCTTTATGTACAGAACAAGTACTCTTCTAGGCAAAATATACCCCCTCCACCCCTCCCTTTTGGAGATTCTCCTAATTGGTTTTACTTTTTATTCCCCTCAAATCTTTCGTAGCAATATAGCTGGCTGGTATCCCACAGCCTTGTGACACTGGTAAAATCCTCAAGCATATGTGTGATGGGAGGAACCATGCAGACACAGAAAGCAAGAGCAGCACCATACCACTAGAGGAAACAAAATGCCTGCCTCCCAGCTCTTAGTGATCTGTGCACTGGAATGACAGCAATTTGTTGACAGCAAAAAAAACCTGGAGGGCAAGTAAGCATCTAAACTTTTCAGTGATGGGACTGATTTCCAGTTTTAAGGTCATTAAACCACTCCAATCCACAGCGAGTGTGTGGCAGCTGCACTTGGCACTTCAATATCTGCACCAGTGGCTGCCCTTAAAGGGCCTGTTTGTGATCTCTCCTCTTCAGCAAAAATGCTGCTGCTTCTTTATATTTTATTCATGTCACTAAGAATGAAAATAGTGATGGGTCTTTTAGCAGCTGGCCTGCATCCACCTTCCTTCCACACTATGGGTGAGCAATTTAGGTGAAACAAGCTCCAACGCAAAGTACAGAGATGAGAGAAAACAAACTCTGCTATAGACCTTTGGATATAGAGGGAAAATGGCACTGCAGCCCTACAAGAACAGGACACAACCTTAGAGCTCAATCAGCCCAAAGGACAGTAGGGAGCAGAGGTGTGAGCACATGGATGGGGCTGCAAAGCACATCAGCATCCCTCAACCCCTTACTGTGTGACATGCCACAAGAGCTCAGGTCTTTGCAGTAGTAGGGACTGAAGACTTCTTCCTCTTGATCCAAAAGGATGCAGTGCTTGAGCCCAACCAGAGGACCCTTCTAGTCCTCTATGGATGTGGCCCTGCCACATCTCATCCCAAAAGACAGAGACAGAGGCAATCCTGCAACCTGTAGGACACGTCTTAGTCAGCATCCAACTCCTGCCTGTGAGAAGAAAAACCTCTGCATCTTCCCCTTAAAGGATTTATCTTGGCACTGGTCTCGGCAGAGGCAATGCTGTCCATGCAGATGGAAAAATAAGCAAGTGGGTCATCAGTCTTACCCGTTGTCACACAGTTTCTTTTCAATGAGTAGCAGTGTAACAATGCATTAACAATAAATGAAATGCCATGTTAACACTAATTTGCATAGTACAGAGCCACATTGCTCTGCTGCCTCTATTCTCTTTCCAAACTCTCCTGACCTGCATATGAAACGAGATGAAATTTAATTGCTGGGGCATTCAGTGGAATCATTGAACTCCTGCTTAATGAGGCTTCATTTGTACTCTGTTGCATCAGACACCTTCTCTCCAAGGTGTTGTATTAACTAACTCAGATATAAAATATTTTCCGAGGCACATTTTCACATGTGTTTCAACAAAGAAATAGCAGGAAAAGCGCTGACTGCAAAAGACAATATTAGTATCAGCAGCATGATAAGGCCAGTGAAATCCCAAGAGCACCAAGCTGTACTCCTCCATCAAGAAAAAGCTTTAATGGCTTTTATATATGCTCTAGCATGCTACTATGCAGCATCTATGCTGTGCAACTCTTCTAGAAGAGAAAGGCAAAGATAGGTGAGACCTGGCTAGGGTCTATATGGGAGACAGCCAAGAACTAGAAGCAATACCAATAATTTTGGTGACCCAGAAAAAGCACAGCCCACGTTGCACCCAGGAGTCAGAGCTCTGGATGGTTCTGCATTCAGACATATCGGTGAGCTCACCTCATTCAGAAGTCCTTGGCTGAGGAGGTACCTCATGTGAGGCACCTCAGGCTGCATGGCCAAGCAGTTCTCTGAAAGGCCAGCCTTCCTTCCTCGGTTTTTGTTCAGATGTAGCACAGCTACTACCGGCACAGCTGTGCTTCAGAGTCGCGTGTAGGGACCAAAGCCACCAAAGCAGGCGACATTAACCCGTGGTAGCAGGGGCCACACGGCAGTGCAGACGGGTGCCCAGCCGAGCGGGAACACAGCGCCGGACTTGGCCACGGGCTGCCCTCGGCTCCGGCCCCGGCTCAGCACAGACCCCGCCGAGCAGCACCAGGGCCACACTCAGCGGCGGCAGCAGGAGCACGGGGGCAGCGATCACGGAAAGCAGACAGACGTGACCCAACAGGCACTGCCACGGCACAGGCAGCAGCTTCCCAGCGCGGGGTGAAACCAGGTCAGGCTGCCCTGCGGCCTCAGGAAGGCTCCCGGCTCTCGCCAGCCGCCCCAGGGAAGCTGGAAGACGCAGCCGCCTTGGGACCGGGCTGGAGCAGCCGCGTGTGCTGGGGCGAGGCGTCTCCAGCTGCCGGCTTGGCTCCCGCTCCAGCTCGTCGAGCTCCACCTCCCAAGCTGGGGCAAGGCAGAGCCACACAGATCCGGGTAACCCCCAAGTGCTGAGACCGGTGATTTATGAAGTATTTTGGCATTAGAACATGCGGAGCTCCCTGAGGGACTGCAAATTGCTTGTTAGTGCAGGTTTGCAGGATGGGATCAGCCTCCCTGCTCCCAGCCGCCCCCCGGGAGCGGTTTCAGCACGCTCCCAGCATTCTGTAAAGGTTTATCCTTTCACTCCTGCGTTACCTATAAAATACTGCTTAGGCTCATCCCGAGCGTGCGTCCAGACAACGCCGGTGGAGCCATGATAGCTGCAACAGGCCAAGAGACCAACCACAAAGTCAGTTTCCCGTTTGCGCTCTAAGGGGAGAGAGTGGGGATCAGGGTATGGTATAAGGCAGTCCTAATTATCCCAGGGTAGCTAATTATAAAGGACACAAATTGGCAGAAATAAAGCCACATGGTCAATAATAGTATTTTTTTTAAGCTGGAAATTTTAGCCCATTATCTTTCCAGCTGAAAAGCTTTAATTGAAAATGGCTAATCTTCCAGTGGGTTCAAGAAGGGTTTACAAGCTAATTGCTCTCTTTTCTTTAGGATTTACACTTTGTTCTGTGAATAGGGGTGGAGGGCAGCAGATGTGCAGCCTTTACTCTCTTTAATCCAAATACCCCGCTGCAGCAGATGCTCCCAATGCTGTGTGGTGGCATAATGGAATCTCTTTCTTTCACATAAATTGCTTGTTCTGAAATGAAATTACAGCTATCTATTAGGAAGAGAACAATAAATTTCCTCCACCACACATCCCCGTCACGAAAGAAACAGCACTGGGCTGTAAAAATCCCTGATGGAAGTAAATCTTGCAGGAGAGAGAGCAGCTAACAGATGAGTTTACCGTTTTCCTTTTGTAACTGGTAGTCAGTGTCATTTGGACACAGGCAGAAAAGTCATTATTCCACGGAAGTCAGAACATGATCCTACAAACCTCAGGGTGCCTGGGACCTGGCTGCTAAGCTCTAGGCTGGGAGAAGATTTAAAGGAGCCAGTTGGGAGAACAACTGCCTTCCATTTGAAAAGAGAGAAATTAATTCTGCTAACCACAGTGACAGCTATGACCTCCTGCTCTCACAGGCTGTCCATAAAGCTAGTTGGGAATCTTGACTACCTGGACTAGACGGGATTTGTATTTCATGAGGAAAAGGGGTTGGCTTGATCCTGTGATCTCTCTGGGAGAGATGTACTTAAAGGAGAGGAGGATCCCTAATAGCAAAGGCAGAGGGAAGCCTATTTCTCAGAAAGAAGGGAGGGGAGGGGAGAAAAAGTACATTCAAAGACATCTTAAGTGAACAAAATGAGGTTGTGGCCATTCAGCTCTTGCTGCTGCAGGGCAAGGAAGACCAAGTCCTTCAACTGAAATCTGCACTCCTGCTGCTCAGAAAACCAGGCATCTGACACCTCCTTGTGAGATCCTGATTACCAGTCCCAGAGGGGTAACACACCTGTTAGCAAAGCAACTTTTCCTATTCCCATGATCAGAGCAGGGAGTCTGTTACACCATTAGGAGTAACAGTGTGCCAGCCCACACTGCCCAGACTGGAGAGCAGAAAAGCAACAGAGCACTTGGGCCCAAAAGGTATGGGGAGAAGGAGGAAGCATTTAGTGTTTGAATTGACAAGTCAAGCTAATGTTGTTTATGAACTGTCTAACCCCATCTGTATGAACTGTCTAACAGCATCACCAGGGCCTCCCCTAGAATGGCCAAGGGGAAGGACATATTTGCCTAGAGAACAGGTCATCTCAAGTCCCTTGAATCAATTTCCTGACTTTAGCAATCTGTAAACTAGAGAGAAAATTCATCTCTTTTGACAGTACAGCAAATGCAGCTCAGTAACTGCTTTCCCTATTCCTCCTCTCCCTAAAACCTAGAATTTTCTGCTGAATCACTATCAAAAAGAACATAATCAAACCTAGGAAGGAAGCAGTGCAAACACTACCCATACAAGAGTGTCTCAGTCAAACCCATGGAAGCATAAGACACAAAAGTCCAGGGAATGGGTACCATACTCAGAAATTTCAAAAGCTCAGCTAGTTTTTAAAAACTGAATTTGTGTGAAGTGCAGCTCAATATTGCCTTTTCAAACCCTTCCTGGAACAGTCACGAAGTTGCTATCCTAATTCAAGCCTTTCATTAGCTGGTGAATTGGAATATTTAGTGTTCAAACGAAGATGAATTGTTGCCAGTCACAGCATCAGCACTGCATTCAGCAGTGATCTCGATCTTGCAAAGTATTTCCTCAACTAAGGGAGAAAATCCTCAGAGCAAGCAGATGACAGACACAGATATCATGAGCATATGACCATATTAAAATCTAGATGGATGCTGAGATACTAGAGGCATGGGTTAGGAGGGGATATTTTCAAAACTCTCTTAACCCAGTGACCCAGTTTATGGGAAAGATGCTTCATCATTTGTACCTTTAGATTACACATGAGAAGAGGCAGCAAGTGCACACTCTCTGCTACCTCAGCAGCTGCTCATATGCTGAAACACGGTAGTTACTTGTGGAAGAAGGCATTAAAAGTTAGAGATTTGTTCATTATTGCTTTCCTGGGTGTTGTTTCTGGTACTCAAAGGCACAAAAATCCTGCCGAAGCTGACTCTCTAGAGCTACACCTCCTACTCCAACAGTGTATTTCTGTGCAAGAGCCACTGGGAACAATACTGCAAACGTTATTACTCCACAAAGGTGAACAAACAGAATCCAACACAGAATCAACCCTGGATAAATTATGGCCAAGAAAACCAAGTTTTAAAGATGTATATTTGGCAAAAAGATGCTTTGACTCTCTTCTTCTTTTTAAAGGAAAACAAAAAAGCACAGAGAAAATTATTTTCTGAAAGCTGTAGGAAGCACTGTGAAGACCTAGTTTTGTAGTTTTGTGATCACCCACCTTCACATTCGTTGACATTCCTGACATGCAGTTACAGACCTACTGCAGAACTGAACTAGCACTACAGAAGAGCTTCTTAGAAAAAGCTTTGCGTAATAGAAATATTCTGTCCAATTATTTACAGACTGATCACTTAAGAATATTTATTCTCCAAAATATACTGTACTATAAACCCCATTTACTCAACTATTAATTCATTTCTGAGAAGCAGCACAAGGCCTAGTAGGATGTGGAGATTTGAGTGAAAATTATGGGATTGCTTTCTTTATAGCTGAGAATTGATGCACATGTGTCAGGGGACAGACAACAAGATCAAACAGGTCTAGATCAAAACAATCAGAGCAGTGAAGCCTACAGAGGCTCTAAACCAACAAGCAACACCTGAGGGGCAGCTCACAATGGTGGCATTAAAGCTTTCTTGCAAGATTTCAGGGGCACCCCTGCAGTAACCACACGCTCCTGGAGACCATTGCATGTAGATGGTGCCCAGGTATGGCTGACTAACAATGACTTATATTTTATGTGGTGTTCCAAAGTAATTAAAAACTGGATTACTTTAGAAACAGCATTGCCTCAGCCCATCAGAATATTTTTTAGCAGTAGTCGCACCATTACAAAGAGTATTTGTGATCTGAATTGCAGCTACATTAAATACATTATTAAATATACAAAGCATCATGCAGCTGTAGTTGTCCCCAGAATGACTCACTCCTGGTGTACAGTGATTTAGCCAGAGGAGAAAGGTATTGGAGGAGGAAGGTGCAAATGTTCTTCACAGGTCATTACTATAGCTGCCACATCAGTCCTCTCTCCAAGCCACTCTCTCCTTTCCCTTCTTCACGGAATCACTTGGTGGGAGGTGCTTCTGCAAGGAACTCCACATGCAAATAAAAACATTCCCCTTGCTTGGGAAGCTTCCAACAACATAAGTGTTTACACTGGGACCACATGGGTGAGGGCAGGTGGGTGTACCACTGTTCCCTGTGAAAAGGGGCACTGGCAGAGCCACTCCAGCAGCATCCACATCTGCTCTTCCTGCCCAGGGCTGGGAGCCGTGGCCTCGTGGCTGGGATTCTCCTCTCTGCAGAGAGCAACCCAAGTGCACCAGCCTCCCTCGCTCTAAGAAGGTATTTGGCAGGATTTTGACGGTCGAGCATAATTCCAGATGAAACACGCCAGATTGAAGGATTTCTGCATAATTAGGGATATAATACTGTATTTAAGAATCTCCCAAATACCCAGAGTTAACAGAGGGCAGCGCACTCGGCAGAAACCCATCTCCTGTCACCAGGGACTAAAGCTGGCACTAAGTGGATGCAGATCTTCACTTTCTTTAATACCTCAGCAGCCCAAATGCAGCAGCCAAAAAAAGTTCATTCCCAGAATGGGCCTGAGTCTACAGGAGATCTCCTGGACTGGATGCCCCAGCTTAGAGGCATCCAGTGTTCCCAAAACAGGAAAGTGGCTGTGCTGGTACCCAGGCTTTGGGAAAGTTTCTATAGCAACAGGACACAAAGAAAATTTAGGTGTTTACATGGCACAGCTGATTTACACCATCACAGCTGTGTTTAAGTCATTGAGGCTGAAGGAAAAGCCTGAAAAAGTAAGATGCAATTCCCCATCAGAGGAGTTCTTCCCTCTGTTTCATCCTCCCAACAGCTTTTAAGTCTCAGATTTTGTGTTGATGGGTCACTTTTCTGTTACCTCTTCCAAGGCCCATCCCTGGGTAGATGCTTTCTTTATACTGCAGCTGTTGAAAGGTGAGAGAATCCCAAATTTTCCAGCTTTCAGAAAGACCTAGTCCAGACAGTACTGCAAGATACACTCTTCTCAAAGCAGCAGGTGCAAATATATTGGTTGGTTACTGGGCAGTGTCATTTCATTTGGAGAAGAACAGGACAGTTATACATGCACATTTTCTAAGTATGCATTCGGATTTCCTGCAAAGCTGCCAGGCAGCAGTGGACAGCACCATTATCAGCTCTTCCTCCATGGGCCACTGTGGTACATGGGGACCTGCAGGGTGGGCAAACCTCTGCACTGAAACCAGGAACACAATGAACAGCAGCTCTGTGCCATGAGGTCACAGATTTAAGGCTGGTGGGGACTGTGTGTTTTCTCTCCAGCCCGCAGACACATCCCTGCAATGAGCTCATCCTCACACCACTGCAGAGGACACAGCTTCCTTGCCTAGCAGAAACCCCAGGACAGAAGTGTCACCTCAACAGGCCCATCTCAATGCTCAGAATAAATGCAAAGCCTTCCTGCCACCCCAGTCCCACGCTGCAGCAGCCACTCCTCAGCATCTTATTGCTCCCTCTGCTCCTGGATTGGCAGCCTCTGCTTTTCCAGAGGGATGAGTGCACTAGAGTGTGCTGCCCTCACACAACATACCCCCACAATGGAAACACTTTTTGGGGTGAAATCTGAGACTCTGCTGTCATTGATATTTGCAGCCCTGCAGGCTTCTGCCCCAGCACATTGCCTGCCCCCTGTCCCCGAGCCCTGGGGTGACAGAGCAGATTTATGGGCTCAGAAATGTGATGCTCATCTGTGTCATGGGACGGAGAAAATGGCAGCTGCAAAGTTCAGTGTGCCATTGCAACAGCTATGGCTTTTCCCAAGACAATATTGCTGCCCAGTTGTTGCCACAGCTTCTCTCCCTATGCTTTCACCTTCCTTGGACTTCTGCAAATTAGGAGTTTCACTTGAGTTTTGAACTAGCAAAAGTTTCAAAGCAATTGAGAGGTGACTATTCAGTGTTTTCTCTCACTTTTCTTACAGGTGAGGAGCTCCTGAAGGACAGTGCCACAAAGCCTTCCTCCCACTGCAACCTCACACCCCCTCCCTGAAAACACTTGCTGGAAGGCAGTTAAAACTTAACAAAAAATTTAATGGTGAAAAGGACAGGCAAGAAAGGGGAAGCATGGGCATTGAGCAGACAGCAGATTAATAGCCTGGCATTTATGGCAGTTTAATAGTAGAGCTGTCACAATAGGAGAGATTTACTAATTGCAGAGTCATTTGCCCTGGATTCCCATCAAGCTGCCATTTCAATCACTGCACAGTTTTTAAGATGGCTTTTGAAACTGAGGAAGGGGGAGAAGAGACAACACCCACAGTCTTTATGAAGCTAAATTTAGGGAAGTATTGTGTTTTCATAGAGATGACCAAGTCGATAAGACAGCAAGGAAGGAGCCAGCAGTGCTGTGAGCCCAAAGGAGCTGGGGAGGAAGGGGGCAGGTATTTGTGTCTGAGCCCTGCCATGCAATAAGCAGGTCTTACATCTGGGGACAAGGCTCTGACCTCAAACTAAGCCCTGGAGAGTTTTACATAGGTTTAACCAGTGACCTACTAATACCTCCAACATCTCTCCAGGCATTGAGCTATAGCTCCAACATGTCTTTTTTCAGAATTAGTCAGCACTGGATTTAGGGACAAAAGAAGAGTTGTAATCTCTTGGGTCTGTCAGCAGGGAAGATCAAGTTGGTCCTTCTTCTACTGACTTCAAAGTGAGCAGTAAGCTCCTAATTCATATGTTCTCATCACACAGAGCCTCAACCTGGGGCATGCACAGCTATTTTTGTCAGGGCAACCTGGTGACAGCATGCTGCAGTGCTCTGCATGCCATCTCCACAACTTGGCTCTTCTCCATCGGGTCCCTGAGGCCACCAGTGCCAGGCCAGGGAGTGACTCACCGAGCTGTGAGTCCTGCTAGACTCACGACACCAGGTTTGTAGGAAAATTAAACAGGTTGAGAAATTTTTCCAACTAAATCCTCAAGAGACAGTTGTTACCTGGTGAAAATACCTCATTCCAGTTAAACCTGATGTTCCTCAGCCTTGACCAGGAAGTTTCCAGTACGGCCTGGAGAAAATTAAAACCAACCCAAGTGCAAGCAAGAGACCTGATGAATAAGGGAACCACAGAATGGAAGATGGTTCTCAGTCAGGAAATAGAGCCCAGAGCTTTATATACAAGAAGGGCACCCTTACCTTTTGGGAGAGAAAAAGGGTTCTCAGCACTATCAGGAGCAGTTCTGCATCCAGCAGTCCTCTGCCCCACACTCCCACCCTTCCCAGCATCACTCTCTGGACTCATTTCCCCCAGAATAAAAGGGGGCAGCTCTCCTTTGCACCTCAGGCCTTTCACCTGCAGAGGCACAGTAACTACCCCCATCACCAGGATTCTGAGAGAACTTCAAGCCACTCAGGTGGGCTCCACTTGGTGCCACAGGAGAGGTGGGGGAGAAGCTTTCTGGGGGCCCAGGCCAGTGATGCCATCCCATCTCAACCAGCACCACAAAGGAGGCCATGCCTTCTCTGTCATACATGGTCTCACAGCTCTGCTGAGGCTAGAAGAAAAGGCTGGTTTTCTCCTCTTTTCCTTTAGGGAAATAGAGCACTCTTAGAAGTTCAGCCAGGACTTTGCAGATCATCAACAATTAGCAGCCTACAAGGGTTCATGGTTGAGGCTTTTGTGGCATTTCAATTCTGCTGTCATTTAATAACCCTCCATGACTCAGGCTTTCCTCCCACATGCTGTGGCCCAGCACTCCTGATCTTTTTCATCCATTTGGATTCACTGGTAAAGAAGATAAAAATGTGTTAAACAAGACTGCTTTGCCATGCACCTGCAACTAATCTGACACATCAAGACCATGATTCGATCAGGTATTAAGTTTTGTCCTGGTCTCCAGACTGTTGGTCAAATCAATTTGCAAAAAGAATGCAGTATTAAGGCAACACAGAGCTCTTCCTCTACTTTCTCTGAGGACAGGACAAGGCAGCACCAGCCCTGATCCAGTCCCAGCATCCAACTCTCACTGCAGCTGTTTCTAAATGGTTTTGGCCTACCAGGAACACATTTAGACACAGATGAGAAGTGTTACAAGGAGTTTTCTTCTCTGAGGCACAATCAACCCCCATTTTACATTTAGCAGAGCTAAGATGGCTAAAGCGTAATTGATTTTATTTTATGGCATGCTATACAATGAGCATCCTTAAACAGAATTCAGTTATAACAAACATACAGTACAAGATGAGTCTTCACTGAGGCAAATGTCATTGCCTAGGGACAAGTTCAGATCTAAGTAACATCAGATTCATTACTCTGCATCTTAGATGAGGCTCTTCAGTTATGTCAAGTCAAACATACCAACATTTATGTTCCCCATGCATTCCCATCAAGATGAGGACTATGTTTACCACCAGCTCCCTTGCTAATTGAATGTCTCCCACTGCGCCTGCTTCACTTTGGAAAGTCCTTTTCCTTCTGTGTCTTCCTGTCAACTCATCTGTGGTACTTGGGAAATCTCTCCTCAGGCTTTGCAGTGAAATTTGGATCAATGGGAGAAGTTAGGGCCACTTCTCTTTGTTTCTGCACAGCACCCTGAAGAGCCCCCCAGCACCCAGTTTTGGGGATCCTTCTCACACTGCTTGTTTGGAGGCCATGGCTGGCAGGCCCACCACTGGTCTGTCCTACATCACCATAGGCACCCACCTGCTCTGGAGGGGAGAGTTTGCTTGTTTAGACAGGTGCACCCCAGCACCCTGGGCCCCAGGATCTGGCTCTGCTCCAGGAGCTATGGGGACACATCTTCCCACCCCCACTAGTACAGCCCAGCCAAAGCACTGCTGTCTGCCAGCAGACACCACCTCTCTATGGATTATATGCCCAAGGAGTTAAGTCACCCAGCCAGCAAGATGGGAGCAAACACAATCAACCACTGAAAGAAGCTTTTTTTTTTTTCCCTGTGAAAATGCTGGGCTCAGGTAGGGACAAAAGAGGATTAAAGAAGTGTTTGAACTAAATAAGTGAGTGGTGGGGATGTAAATTTGGAAAGTCCAATTTAAAGCAACTCCCAAGACTGATAAGGCAAAAATTAAGAGGCAAATACAAAGACTAAGAAGAAAAATATAGAAAATTACTAAGTGGAAACACAAAAAAACTGAGAGGTTTTTGCAGTCTGCTTTTGCTTTAATTTTAGTTTTCTGCCCCTATTCCCTCCCCAGCTCATCTTCCAAGTCTGAGCTTCAGGCTTACTTTCCTTGTGCATGGAGCAGGGGAATGGGGAAAGCAAAAAGAGGAGGCTGCTCTGGAATCTGTAGAGCCTAAGATGCTCCAGCAATACTCTACTGAGTTCAGCCATCACATATTAATACAAGCTGTGTCTGATCAGAAACTGAGTAATTAGAACTGGAAGGTTAATGGCATGCACCACCTACCATCACCTCATTAGAGGAGAATCTGTAATCCAGACACCAGTATTGCACCTGATTAGTGCAGACCCACAGAGTGATAGATGGCAGAGCAGACACTGAACCCTGACAAAGCTGCACATGGGAGCTGCTCCCCAGTCACAGAAGAGTTTGCCAGCATGGCTTGGATGATGGCATGGCTCTGCCTTCAGTTTTACAACTCCCAATTTTTCTTTCCAGGAAAGAATTGGAAGAGTAGGCTAAAAATGCTGCTCTATTCCCATACCCCAGGAGAAATTCCACAGAATGTAGAGTTGTCCATTCATCATAACTTTACTGCTGGGCTTCATGGCATCAATGAAACTCAGAAAACTCGAGTGAAGATTGTGTGGAGTCTTACCTAAAAATCACACAGGTCACACTTGTATTGATTGCCACACTTCAAACTGTTCAGCAGAGTTGTGCCACGGATTTCTGTTTTGACAGAAACCAGCCTAAATAACACTCATTAAAGATTTCCTCCTGATAACTCCTTATCCAGAACATCATGCATAACACAAAGCAAAAACCCTCCCCAGCCCAGCAAGTACCTGTGCAGTAAGTACACTACAGTTCAGCTACATTTCAGAAGGATAACACTGCTTCCAAACAGTTCACCATGTTCAAAGATTATCCAGTTAGGAAGAATAAAATTTAAAAAAAAAAAAAAAAGAAAGAAAAAAAGTAGGGAAAGTGAAGGAAAATGTCCAACCCCACTAAGCCTGATAAGTTGGTACCGGTTGTTTCTCACAAAGTTAGTCTACTGCTGAAATGAGAAATGGAGAAACCTGTGTTACCTTGGTATGGAGACTAAAACAGCCAAGAGAAAAAGCTGTTGACAAGGAAATGGTTTTGGATTGTACGTTGCAGCTGGGAGGAGAGCTGAAGTAAAGCAATCCAGCCCTGCCAGTTGTTTCTCTGCCATGCAGCTCCAAAAATCCTCCAAGTTTAAAGAAAAAAAGAAAAATCCCTTGAGGAAGAGAAGCTCCCAAGCTACAGAAGGGCAAAGGCAGCATGACTCAGCCACTAATCTCCCAAGGACAAGATGTTTTTGCTGTGCTTCAGCTGCCTGTTAGAACTTTGATCTAATTGGACTCTCAGTAGGGGAAGCAGGGACGACCTTCCACCACGGTGCTGCACAGCCCTGAGACTTCTGGCTGAGTACACCTTTCCTTGGGACAGGTGAAAACCAGTTGAAGTGAGCAGCACTCTTTCCTTTGTCCTGGGGACGGCCTACAAATCCCCTCATCTTGAGGCTGAGGGCAGCAGTCGGCTTGTATGGCACCTCTTACCCCCACAGACCCTTCTGAAGAAGCACTGGGGAGCCTGGCTGCCAATCCATATGACAGACATCTGTAGTGGTGGACTGAGAGTGATGGCAGTGCAGGTGAGAAGGATGACCTGTGAGTTTTCTTCAGACAGACAATATGCTCAGAGACGTGACAGAGCCTTGGGCTATTTCAAATTTTCAGTTTCAAATCACTTCATGAACTTGCTTCAGCATCCAGGCTGTGTTTGCAGCCCAGATACTCAGCACAGACTTTGTCTCCAGACTAGGATCAGGGACCTCAATGTCTTCTGTGTGGACACTCATGTTTTAGATCTGCTCTTGATCAGATGAAGTTAGAATAAAAGTCTCTCCCATCCCAGGATACTCTACAGGGAGCCAGAGCACCTCAGAGGGGGACAAGAGGCTCAATCTCAGCAAGAAGGACTTCCAAAAAGTACCTGCACTGTGTTACACTTCAGTCTCTAGGCAGGATCCCAGTGGGAGTGGCTGAACTTACCCAAGTCATTGTTTTCCACTCGAAGTGAAACAGATGCTACAAGATTTTCTCCTCCCATCACTTTAAATCTAAGATTTCTTTAAAAGCCTTAAGCTGTGCATTTCTGCATTACCTGAAAGTGCAAAAAGCAACCACCAACAGGTGACCAGGAGGCAGTCTCCCACCATGATCATTCCAGCTCCTTCCAGACAATGTCACAAAAGACAGGCTCAAAATGTGCCAGTATTATTGGGCTGCAAAGTGTCTGCTCAAAAAATGTATTCATTAGCAATGGCACCTCTACTATTTAAACTGCAAACAGGACCTGTGATCTGCAGTTATGCTATTTGCAGAGTTCAGAGCAGGCAATGCTAGTGAAGCTATCTCCATGCATTATTACCAGCACTGCTCGAGCCACAGTGCAGCTGCTAATTAGCAATCAATTTATGTTTTCAATTCTAACATCAATATTAATATGAAGCTTTTATTAACATCATAGAGAGACCACCCACAAGTACAGCACGGGTACTGCTGACCTTTCAAAGCAGCTGCAGAAGGGTCACAAGAGACATTCCTTTCTCATTTATATATTCCCCCAGGTAAGAGTGGTGCCGAGGGGCGCAGTCAGAGGGATGGAGTCACATTTGTGCCGAGCCCAGCCCCGCTGTCCCGGGCGGGGGCCGTGAGCTGCCGGAGCTCTCGAGCCATGAGCCAACTCTGCCCTCTTGCGATTGCAGCCAGGCTTCCAACCTCCCCCCTCCCGTCCATCGGCGGGGAAGAGGGCTCTTCTCCAGAAAATCACCTCGTTCGGACACACACGTTAAATTTATCATTTATTTATGGAATTTTCCAAGAGACAGAAACGCTGGATTGACGGTAGGATTTAGCAGATTCCTCAACAGAGCAGAAGGCACTCAGGGCGATTCCTCCTCTTCTGTGGGAACAGCCCAGACCCCAGGTTTGCTGCACGCTTTGCAAGAGGGATTTAGCCCCGTGTTTGGCAGTGCCCAGCACTCTGCCTTTGCCTCAGGCTGCAGCACTGCAGACACAGACAGGGCTGCCTGTAGGAGCGCGCTGGACATGCACACTAGCCTCTAATATCCTGGGTATGTATACAGGCTCTTCGGCTCGACTAATGTCTACAAAAGGCTGGAGAAACCTGTCCCTACCATCACGTCCTCATCTTTCCTTACTGCTCACCAAAGCCAAGCCAGCTCCACAATGTATTCCTGCATGCTCCATCCCAAGGCAGGGGCTGGCTGGAAAATAAAGACAGGAAAGCCATACATCTCATCACCTGTAAAATCTCATTTTCCCTTCCAAAAAGAAGCATCAGCCGTTTCGGAGGCTGCTACACCAGGGCTGAGCCTGAGGCTGCAAGGTGAAGCAGCGCTGTGCTCCAGCCTCGCCTGCAATGCGTGGAGCTCCAGGAGAGAGCAGCACATCCCTGCAGATGGGCTCCACAACTCCCTTTAAAATGGCTAACAGAGAGCTGCAGGAGGACAACGAGGACAGAAGGGGATGCAGGTTAATATTTTTATTCTTACACGCAGGTATATACAGGGTCATAACAAGACCTTTTTCTTTCTGCAATGTACAGTTGATTTTTTTTTTCTTGCTTTGTTACCTGTGTAAGCCAACCTACCACAGTAAATAACTGCTAGACAGTTTAAAAATAAATTACTAAAAAAGCCCAAACAACAAAAACAAACACCACCCCAAAACCAAACAAAAACACCAGATGTCAGGGATAATTAGGCTTCAGAATATATTTCAACCCAGTTACACCAGGCTTTTCAGGATTCACAAGTCAAGTATTAAAGCCAGGAGGGCCTGATTTGGCCATCATACTAACTTGCTGATAATACAGTCAAGTGCATCAGAAACACAGGATACCCTTTATCTTCTCCTTTCCCAGCATTTTGACAGAAATGAGATCCTCTTTTGACATTTGCCTTTGCTGCTCCCCTCATGTAAACTCAGCAAGACACAAAATTCATGTGCTAACTTCAATTAAGTCTCACAAAGAGTAAAGAAAGAAAGAAAAAAAATATATGTCAGCCCCTGAAGCCAGGACTTTCTGAAGGCACAGAGCAGCCAACTAGAAGGTGTTGGGGAGTGGGTTAAGACAGCTCACAGGAGCTTTTTGCACCATGGTATTGATAATGTAAGGAGTAAGATTACACACTGTTATTTCCACTGAGTTATGCATCCAGGACAGCTCAATCAGACCCCTACTAGGTCAGCACCCATAAATTTCATGGTCATGGACATACAAAAGGCCCTCACACAGCTGCAGCAGCAAAGCTTTACAGACTTCAGTAGGAAACAGTGGAGTGGGAACTGCACAGTGCCACGGTGGGGAAGAGAACAGCACAGCACAAAGCAGGGGCAGCTCAGGTTATTTATTGTCAAGATAATACTATCAAGAATATTTACTTGGGATATGTTGGAAAATGAACAGTGATGCTTTCTAAAAGACCTTTCAGCTCTGGTTGAGCACAAAAGTGGAATATAGCAGAAAGCTGCAATGTGTCTGCCTGGGAGCTTGGGGATAACACACAAAATCCCCACCATTAGTTGCTGCACCACCAAAGGAATGTGGGAGAAGCTGGTAATACAGTAAAGTGCTACCAAAATATTTATACACATATATATTCCTACATATGTCTCTCCACAGAAGCTTATGTGTTACATATGTCCCTGTCACATTATGTCACCACTGCATGTCAGACCAAATGCCAAGGAAGGATTTGAGCAAGGGTTTGAAAGTTCTGTCAGGGATGAGGATAATGAGAGATGCCCTCATGAGTGCTATGAGGGAAAAGAAAGGAAATAGGTTTCTTTTCTTTTTCCTTGAGATATTGCTATCAGCACTTCCCTTTCACAATGTTGTTTCAGAAAGTGCCAAAAAAACCCAACCTGAAGGAAATCACCTGGTACAGGACTTACACTTTAGAGCAGAAAATTATTTCCAGCTAGGCTGTTTCCCAGGGCTAACTTGTAGAAAAACCACTCTAAGGCTGCACAGTCCCACACTGTTGGGGCTTGGCCCAGGGTCCTGCTAGGGGTGGCCATAGAGAAGTGTAGATTTTCTCTGAGAAGAGCATTTTGGTCATTGCCCAAATACCTTTTGTCAGCTCCTGTGTCCTGATAGCTAATGCACAGATGTTTAATTTGCTTGGTTGGTTTTTTCTGTGATGTTCACTAATCACACACAATTGTGTAAGGGCTCCCCCCTGCATTTCTCCCCTCCCAGATACACCAGGCATAGATGGAGCAAGAACTCAGAGTGACAGATGTCAGAGTGACTTGCTGGCTGTCCCAGCCCTTAAAGATACACACACACACACTGGGTAGAGCTGCTCCATGAATTAGCACTGAATCTCAGATCTGTCAAACTCAATGAATGCTGAATGATATAACCTTTTCATTAATGGATTTTTTTCAGGAAAAGAAAGGAAAATTATAACACTGCCTAAACCGCTGCAATGGTTGATGTGGACTGGGGGGTCAGCTTCTCCTGTCCCCTTACTCCCAAAGCCAGCCTCTTACAAAGCCCTTCATCTACATTTTCTGATTTTAACCACAGGAGTTTAAAAAATCCAGTAAACCCAACTACTGTGCTATCTCATTCCATCAAAACCTCTTTCCCACAGCAACCAGTTGAAAGGCTGGTTGATGCTTACAGGAGAGTCTTACAGATGAAAGCACACCAAGCCTGCTTAGATACGTCTGCTGTCCAAAAGGCTTGTCTGGATAGCTCCTGATTAGCTCCAAGTCTAGCACAGGTCAACAGCAGATGAAAGGCAGGCATTTAGCAAGCACCAAACTGCTACAACACTGCACTCCCCAGCTTCTTACTCAGCCCTGTACTTGCAGCTGCCTTGCTCCAAGCCTCCTTACTTGCATCCCAGAAATCTGGATGTGAGCAGGTCAAGAGCAACAGTGTTGTCTCCAGTTGGGACTCACCCATGGTGGACATCCTACACCTTTCTTCCTATGACACACAAGGTCAGCTAGTTCCACATCATTAAGGCTCTAATTTTTAATTTATTATTATTAATAAAAGAGTGGTTAACATTCCCAGGATTCCTGTTGGTCACCCTGCAGCCACTGAACACACACACACACCAGCATCAGCTCCCAGCACTGAGCAGACAAGTCGCTCTTGGTACCTGTGTCACTTCCCTTCCTGGGGGACAGGAATGAAAACCATGGCAGTGCAATAGCTTAACCTCAGTCAGCCCAGAGCCAGCATTAACACAAGCCAGCAGAGACACCACTATCACACCATCTTACAAGATTTTTGTTTCCCTACTAACAACAGCCTAATGGAAAATTCCAGTAATATTTAAGGATTCTCCTTACCTACATACTCTGACATCCAGGTAGAAATAGGGGACACAAAAATCCACCAAAGAATCTCTTTATGACTTGAAAAAGATAAGAACTGTAGAGATTTTTCAATGCAAATTCTGTTCCTGCAGAGGCCCACAGCTGGGACCTCAGTGAAAGCCACACACACACACACTGTGGCTGTGTGTAGGTGCTCCATGGAGGGACCTATTTCCCTCATTAGGGAGATCACAGCCTCCCATGGGCATTGGTATCCTCCAGAGTACATTCCTCTCGAGCACTGCTCTCCTGGATGGCAGCAGCTCAGCACACTTTAACCCCTGTAATGCAAAGATCAGGTCTAAAAGCCTGAAGATTTCTGACCTGCCCAGGCAATTTGCACATGGAGTTGAACTACTCAATGACACAGGTGCCAAAAAGCCAACTCACAGCCCTGCAACTCCACCACAAAGAATAAACTGCTGCTGGCAGGGCATAGGAGGTTTGCGATGAAAGCACACAAAGGTACATTGATCTTCTACAATGTTAGTTAGGAGGTGTTTGGGAGATCTAAGGTCCATAGGAAAGCAGTAAGTTGTAATTAGCTGGATAACAGAAAGCAGTATGCAGTAATCAGCTGGATAATGTGCTCATACACATAGCTTGGGAACAAAAAAGCAAAGAATGAAGTTGTAATTGTCAGATAATATGGGGAGAAGAAAAGAATTTTAAAAATATATCACTTCACTTTGGCCAGATGCCTCAGGAAGTAAAAAGACTCTTAATTCCTACAGATTTTCAAAGAAGTAAAAAGTTTGCTGTCTTTAGGGGATCCAAATTTGGATGAACTGGGTTACTAAATGAGATTTCTATTGTATATCACTGCTGCATATTTGGATTCTGTGGCTTCTTAAAGGTGAACAGTTTTCTCAATAATCAGCATGCAAAAGGTTTAGAAAACTACAAATAAACCTTCAGCTGAGGCTCAGCAACGCAATACCTGTTAGAACAGTAACCCAAGCCTCTGATCTCTTTGTCAATCCAAACTTCTCTGATACACACAAGGAAACATCTCCCTAGCCCTGTCCCTGCCTCCCACCCCAGAGGATGGGGATGACTGCAGTCCCTGCTGCAGCAGTCCTCTGTCCCCAGCCAATTCTTCTGTCAGGAAGAGGATAGGAACATGGGAAGCCTGCAAAATTTAAGTAAGTAGTAAAACTTCCAGATGAAAAGCTCATTCAGTACATTAAAACATAATTATAGCCAGTTAGGAAGTTAAAGCATATGGATCATAATTTTAGAGCTCTAGAAGGCAGAGCAGTGGGCTTGGCTTTCAGCACAGCACACGGCTACTGTCCACAAGGAGGACAGTACAGACACCTTTGTAGAAGAATAGAGGAACATCCTAAGGTATTTGGCAGGGGCAATTACTTCCAGTTATTTTGTTAAAACCTGCATAGTTTACGTCACCTATAAGTGCAATTCTTAAGGTTGTTTTCCTCAGCCTTAAGAACAGCAGGAATCAAAGACTTAAAAGAAAACAAAGAGCAACAGAAAACAGCCCACTGCCACAGCAGACTGCTCACCACTGCACTGACTCATGCAGAGATTAGATACCAGGAGCAGTCTGCAACCCTAGTGAAGCAGAACACAAAGTCCTGCTGTTCCAGGAAAAAAATGAAGCCAAATAAAATAATTACTTCTCAGGGATGACTCAAGTTCTCCCAACAAGCACCCACCTCACCAACCATTTGGTTGCTTCAGAAGAAGCCAGCGTGCCACCATGCCCACAGCACACCACCATCTCCAAACTGCTCCAGGTGTGCCCAAGGAGACAGCTTCCCACTGTGTTTTCCCACAAAGTCCCAGCTTCTGCAGCATGCTAAATTTTACTGTGCTGCTGCCTTCAAAGCATCTAATCAAGACCATCACACTTTTGATACCCTTAGTCACCAACAAATAAGGCTTAAACCCACTGCTTTTAACAGGCAAGCCCCAGATCTGGTTGTAGGAATAAGCCTCCAAAGGCAATCAGGCTTATAATTAGAAGCCCATAACTGGGGAAGGGGACAGACATGCCACCTCCTTTTCCCCATCTCAAACCCAGGAATGCAGAGGCAGTCAGGGGACCGTGGAAGTTGTGTTCAGTTATTGAAATATCAGCTGCGAGATCTGCAGACGAGCTTAAACACAGACCTCAGACATGCATCTCACAACCCGCCCTGCTCCCTTGTAGAGAGATTTGAAGCAAAACAAAACAAATTATGAAAGGTTAATTAAGCCACAAAACAAATGAGGACTCCAGCTAGCAATAAAATTACCTCGGAGTGCCCTCCACCAGAGGAAGGTCTGCAAGAAGTGCATGCTCTTTTTCCTCAGTCCCGGAGGAGGTGGCAGCATTAGCAGGACCAGGGCTGCTCCACGGCTCGCTCACAACCACTCCAGCATCCCCAACCTCCTTCCAGCCCCAGCCCTACCTCGGACCAGCCTGCGCAAAGTGCACCTGGTCTGCTCTGCTAATCACTGAGGGGGAGTCTGGGACTTCTCTCTCTCATGCTCTCTCCCTCTCCAAATAAGCAATTAGCATGAATAATTACAGCTCTGATAATAATACCCAGCCACCTTTGAGCAAGAGGGAAAAGACTGTAATTAACTCTTTCTGAGGGATCAGAGGAAGTTGAAATAGCATGAGCCTAATTATCTTCTTCTGGGACGCCTCCTGGCTACTGAGAAGCTCTGGAATGTGTGGGAGGCAGGGGTCAAGTAGCATCCTTTTGGAAATCTCTCCATCCAACCCAATTTTACGTGTCTGCTACCCAAGCGATCGTTAGATGTGCAAATGTACACAAGGGGGAAGAGAACCCCCAGTTTCCCCACACTGTGCTAATCAGCAAGGGGCTGTCCATTCAGACACTGCCTGCAGCATTACCCCGTGATGAATCTTCGGCTGCTGAGGACTTTGGAGCAGTTCCCCTCCTGGAGGATATGTTGTGGTAATGTGTGGCTCCTTCTATGCACAAAGCAGAGCCACATCAGCTCTCAGGAGATCTGACCCCAGGCTGGAGAAAGCACCAATGAACACAGACAGGCTCCCACTATAAACTCAGCACAAAGGCACTCCCACCCCAGGGTTTTCCTCCTGCCCCATCCCCCAGGTCACAGAGCTAAGGGAAAAACACATAAATTGTGCAGGTAAGGGCTCCAGATCAGCTCAGGAGGGAAACTGGGCTGAGCACGTTTAAAATGTCTTTACTTTGAACTGGCTTTGCCCCCTTCCCAAAGCCTCTCCTGGCAGGCAGGTGGGACAGGCACACGTGCATGTCCTGCTCCCAGTTCCTTCCAAGAAGTAAAAACACTACATGCAGCACCCCCAAAGGAGTTCTGGTGAGTTCAGAGACTAAAACAATAAATGGTGGCCCTCTGCAGTAACTGCCCCAAATTGCCCAAGGCTCTGAAAGGATGCATGGGTTAGATGGCTGCTGTAACATACCCTCTTCATGTTACTAAAAATGTGATAAATGGAGTTATTATACAATCCCGTCATGCTTTATTGCTACTGCGGTATCTGGAGTTGTTATTAGAGTGCTGCAGTAGAACAGCTGCCCTCCAAACACTCCAATCTCTTATGAAAAGAGCACAGGTTTTGTTAGCATCTCCTCTTGTATTCCATTGACCTGAAATATTTAAGAGTGGAAAAATTAACGTGTTTATGAACCCTTATCACTAGCCTTAGAAAACCTGCTGAAATGTTTATGTCTCTAAGCATTCAAGCATTAATTTTCATATTATGAAGATTCCACATAACTCTTTTATTTATGAAGTCAA